>PVHY01005175.1:0-60818 GCA_004024945.1 Uropsilus gracilis | reverse complement strand
TCCTGTGCTTTTCCTTTAGATATAACAGTCATTGGGAGTTTCGGTGCTACCTTAGACCCACCAAGAACAATGATCTGGTGAGCCACAGGCCCACAGAGCTGGGCTCAGTCATGGTGAGTGAAAGAGCCCTCCAAGGAGTGGATGAAACTCAGGGTACATGGGCAGTACTACTGAAGCCCTTTACTCCTAGAAATACTTTTCTCAAGGCTAAATATGCTAAGTCTGGATGTTGACTTAACTAATGAGATAAGTTATATAAAATTTATTTCAAGCAGGAAGGAAAGCAGCAAATGCATATTTCTTATGAGCTGATTCAGGCATTTGCTTAATGTCTTCAGTGAAATTGAAATACTTTGTTTCTTGAGTTTCTGACCTGTGCCTCCTTCGCCCTGTCCTTTTTGGAACTGAGGCTCTGTCGTGTTCTAGATAAATAAATAAACCCCCAAGCTGAGACCCTCACTCTGTAACTGAAATTTTCAAATGTCAAAAGTATATCCAGCTATCTCCAAATATCATTATCATAGTATTGTTTCTCAGTATACTTTCTCTACATGTGGCACTTTCCTGCCTTTGTTTTTGTTTGTTTTGTTTTTTAATTACAGGCTGTTCACATGAAATACAGTTCTTTTGGGGGGGGAGGAGTCAATGTTATGTTACTCACATTTTTTAAAGTATGGCTTTGTTTTTATTAATATTTCATATGCAGAAAAGAGAAATAACACATATTGCACACATGGACAGCACCACTATTAGCACCACTTTGGTAAATTACCAAAGTTACAATTACTTTATAATCCTTGATGTGAAATAAATACACAGGGCAAACATAGGAACTTGGGCAACTATCGAGTTTCTTTTTTCAAAAACTGTATTTCTCAGGCATTTGGGAGGTCAGGGGTCTTTTATTCTATTAATTGTTACTTTTTTTTTCTGTAGTAAAGGGCTTGAGGTGATACACTGATAGGAGAAAGCATCCTGTGTCCATGTGGACACTTCCCATTAGGAGGATGAGGAGTATTCATCCTTCATCATACTGATGCTCTCTGCTTGCCCTAGCAGAGGCTGTTCCCTTCACATCCATTTGCTATAGTTCTATCGAGAGGGTTTGGGAACTGACTACAAATCTGAGTCACCAGATAACTTCCCATGAGGACTTTCCTAGTGGTCTCTATGACACCAGATAGGAGAGGATCATTTCTCTCTAGAATACTAGGTGCCATAAAATACCTGTAATTGTTTTAGGGAGTGAGAGAAAAGACCGAGAGAATGGAAAGATGGCATGGAGAGGGTGCAGTGACCATAACTGACAAGTCAAGATGAAAAGTGAATGACGGGAAGGAAATGACTCATGAGATCTCTTGGAAATGATCATGTACTAACAGTAGTTTATGCTTAGACCTTTAAAAGTGAAGTGTTATGTACTAAATGAATAGAATAAAATTCCTATATTGAAGATTTCTGGCCCAAGATGACACTCTGAGCATATTTTGCCATCCCTGATACCTGAAGTCCACTAAAATAATAGTAAGATAATACTCTTTCAGTTGTATAAACAATAGAAAAGAGAACAATAGGAGGTAGAAGGAAAATAAGACGATGCAGTTTCAAAATTTTTTTAAATATATTTCTGAGAACACAGAGGATAGTTCTGACAAACACAATAAGGTGGAAGAAGTCATAGACTGAACACAGGTGTAGGGTGTCAGGGAAGATGACATCATATGCCTAGAAAAACCTTAGATTCACAATGGAATATAGGGTGAAGTTGGAAACAAAAAGGGTTAGCTGGAAATCTGTATGTAGGTGCTTCAGCCTTCACTATCATAGAAACAGCTCAGGAAACCCAGCATTTATCACCAGGAAAAAATTAAATGAACTACTAGGGAAGAACTTAATGAGATTGTTGTCACACAAAAGGCAGACCTTACTTCTCAGGGTTTGCTCCCTTCCTAGGAAATGACATTATGCAAAAAAACTTCCAGTCCTTAAGTTCATCCATACACAAAAAACTCTTGAGTCACTTCTCTTACCCTCTTTCATTCTTAAGTATGAATAGGTATTTTAATTTCCTACTACTGGGTAATAAATTAAAACAGTGGCTTAAGACAAGAAGAATTTATTTCTGGGGGTTAGGAATTTAGAAGAGGCTTATTAGCAATATCATTATGGATCTGTTATGAGGGTGAAGTCCATATTTCGGCTGGTACTACACTTACATGAAGATTCAAGTGACTGAAGGATCCCCTTCCAAGCACATTTGTTAGCAAGACACCTTGGTCCCTTGTGACATGGGCCTCTCTTCATGTCATGTTAACCAGCTTCTGCCAGCATGAGTGATCTAAGAGAAAGGGAAAAACAGGGAACAGGAATTCAAAGTGCCTTTATGATTAACCTGTGAAAACCCATATTCCACTGTTACACAACCCAGCCTTGTAGAATGAGATGGAATTACACAGGATAAGACTATCACAAGGCGATGTCATTAGCAGCTGTCTTGGAGGCTGACTGACAGTAGGTAAAAAAAAAGGGGTAGGGTAGGATTATGAGATTTGAGGGGGGAAACTGACAGCATGAAAGAAAAGACTGAGTTGGTCAAGTGTAAAAAGTGACTCCAGATAGTTCATGAGGGAATAGGAGAGGGCTTTTGAAAAACAGGGAAAGAAACAAGTTGCTAGAAACAGTGATGCATCAGTAGTTTTAGACACATTTTACAGGCAGCAAAAAAGAATGGTGGGCCAAAAGATGATGAGAGATAATAGGAAAAAAAGAAGAGAGTCTTGAAAATAGCATTGCATTAGATACAGACAGGTGCAAGATGTTCTTTGCTATTCCAAGATAGCCTGGAGACCCAGGCACCATCAATTTAGTTCTCAAGATTGACTTGAGCTCTGAGTATATTTGCTGGAAGGGGGTGCTGAAGGATGTTATGGTTCCCAAGCTCTAGAAGTAGTGCTGTGTTTGAAGGTGATTCTCTAAGCTCATTCCTGGAGGTGCTGCAAAACTGCAATTAGAATTGGGGCTTGTGCTATTTTTATTGGATGTGGGTATTACTAGACACAAAAGCGTATTTGCTCCATATCTGAACTTGCAATCATTTCAATAACCAAATGCTGAAAGTTAAGGATCACCCCCTGGTTTTCAAATTTTAATCTATTTATTCATTCTCTGAAAATCTGTTTATGTCATTTGAACTCCATGTAAAGTCTTTATTTCTACTTTGTGCAAATACTGAGTATTGATATGTCCAAGTGTGGTATTAGGTACTGCAGACATAACAAAAACTGAGACACTGAGTTTACAATATACATGGTGATAGGCAGTTTTACTACCTAACAAAAGAGTATGTGGCAGCAGAAGGACAACGGGTTACGATATTATATAGAAAGGAGAGCATGTAGTCAAGAAAGGTTGCCCACCTACTAACTTCCACTAATTTATAACTCATTTTGCTTGTTAAATATTTCTAGTATCATGTCTACCACCCTGTGTGGGTAGGCGAGACTATTATCATCAATTTTTATACTATTTTAAAAGTCTGATAAATATATGGTCTTTCTATATCCACTTTTGTTCCTGTGGAATAGTTTTTCCTCTATATCAGTCAGTGTATTATTTGGAAAACACTGATTTTTAACACGTTATTTTTCCTACTAATATATCCCTGTACTCCCCATTAGTTTTGTAATAAAGGTAATCCTTTAATATGATTCAGTCTAAAAAAAGATTCAATCTATACCTATATTTTTAATGAGGGAACTGAATACATACCTCCATCACTTTATTTCAGCCACTTTTATGTAAGTCGCATTTTCTTGTCTTTAATGGGCTTGGTCTGAATTTTTGTTATAGGTTTTTCATATATTATTTGCTCCTGAATTTGGTATTTCCCCCTTTCTCTTTTGTTTTGTTAATTACATCTGTTCCTTCAGATCATCATTTGCTCAGAGAAGTTTGTCTTGACCTGCCTTACATACTTGATAACATAAAACTTAAAACTCATATTGACATGACTGTGTCCTTTATAATAGCTGTTACAGTTGCACTTATTCTCCTTATAAGACTGTCTGATGAACTAATGTCTTCCACATTGACTACATTCTTCCTAAGGTCAGGAACTGTCTCTTATGAACAGAGAGTACTAGGAGAGATGAGACTTGGAAGTGAAGCAAAAGTTGTGTCATAAAAGCTTATAGGTTAGGCTGGGGATTTGAATTTGATCCCAAAATTAGCAGTTTTCCTATGGGCAATTAAATATATCAAAGATAATTTTTAAATTTTACTTAAGGCCTTGTTTTTGTGACAGAAACAAATTCATAGTTATCAGATTAGTCATCAGCTCAATAATTTGTTACTGAATAACAAAACAGGAGAGAATGTGAATTTCCTTTATAAATGAAAATGACCTTGAACTAAATTATTAGATGATAAGAAATCAACTTGTGGTATTATAATTGACCATAAATACCCAGTCAATTCATCCAGTGTAAAATAAAGGAAACCTCTGGCTCCCTTAAAAGCAATCCATAATTCTCCAAAGATAGCATCTGAGGTAGGTTATCTGCATAGGGGAGAATACACTATAGTCCAACTTTTACATCCTCCAAATATTCTTTCTCCAAAGTCCCTGCAATCACGGATATATACCTAGAATCAAACTCACTTCTACTTTCAAGACCTTTACTCACTTCTACTTTCAAGACCTTACTGTTTCTTAAAATTGACATTATAAAGAAGACAGAATTGTCAGCTTCCACTCCCTTAGGTGGAAGAAGCTTTTCTGGGTAAAGAACCAATTCTCACTTAGTCTTTGATCTCAATAATGTTTCTAATTTTATTAGGTGATTCATGGAGGTACAGTAAGACCCACTTCAAGAACATGAGAAGGTTCCATGTTCGTTGTTTTTTAAAATGGTGATTTGAATTAGATATGTGTAAACTTACAAAACAGGCTCAAGGCAAAGAGAGTTACATCAACTATAAAGATAACACATAAAGATTGAGAACATGACAATCTTTAGGAGATTTAATCACTACAGGACACTGAGAAAAGCAAAAATAAAACATTGATGGTGCTTTATTTCATTGTCAGAAAAGAGGGTATATGGCCCAGTATGGTGACCAACCAGGTTGTGGGTGGGGCAGGTACAACCCTGTAGAAGAAATGTACTAAGCAATTCTCAGGACTCTGGGAAACCATTAAAGTCACCAAGTAACTGTTCTTTTTCTAGTTGTAGGCTCACTAAGCAGTCTTTAGTTATAATTAAGTTGTCTGTTTTAATTTGTCTCCAGAGAAAGTTTTATTTAAAGTCTATCTAAAGGATAAAGCTATTTTTAATTAATTAATTGACATTATTCCAGGTTTTGCTCATTGGCTTCCATGAGGTTGTTTAAGTGCACTCACTTTGAGAGACAGATTGAATATTCCTTGTGCTGACAATCATGTTTTCAAACCAATGGCCAGAGAGTCATATTCAAACCAAGCATGAAGATGCCCAGGAAATGTCCACCTGAAGGAATCTGTCTACATAGTCAGCTGACATCCCCATCCCAAGTCACTATCAGATTTTTCTCTAATGATTTTACATTAAAACTGTGGCAATTTTTTCACGTGGGTAGTTGGGACTTCTTGACCCACTCAATAATAACAAGTTGATTTTCTCTTTGGTTACAGAGACAGAGAAAAGAATCTGTGAATCTAAAGAGAGAACAACCGAAATTACCTAAATGGATCAACAGAAAAGAAAAGCTACAAACAAATAGAAATAGGCAGAATTCTGGGAAGAAAGGAGAAAGAGGGAGGGACAGAAAAAGAATTCAAAGAAGTATGGGTCAATCTTCCTGACTTTATGAAAAAAATGTTAATTTATAGATTAGAGGAGCTGAGTGAATAGCAAATAAGATACCCCCAAATCCACCAATATTTAATTGATAAAAATTCTAAGAACTAAAGATATAGAAACATTCTTAGAAACAGAGGAAAATAACACCTTAACTAGAAGAGAAAATCAATCCAAATAACAGCATGTTTCTCATCAGAAACCACTAAGACCAAAAGGAAGTAGCTCAATATTTTTTAAGGGTTAAAAGAAGTGTTAATCCTGAATCAATCATATACTCAGTGAAAATTTCCTTCAGGGAAAAAAGGAGAATTTGAGACATTCTAGGATGAATGAAAATGAAGACTATGTTGCCAACAAATCTGCTCTAAAAAATGGCTAAAAGAACTCTAAACAGAAAATAATTGATAACAGTGGAATATTACAAAGAAGCAGTGTGAAAATAAATACAACATTTGTAAATATATCCTTAGTGATTTATATATTAGATAAGAGAAAAGATTTTAAATGGATAATCTAAACTGCCACCTCAAGAATTTAGAAAAGGAAAAGAAGGAAAGATAATATAGATAAGAACTAGAAAATAAGAAACAAAGAAAATTAATAAGACAAAAATGGAACAATCATTAAAATTAACAGAACTTTATCAAGACTGATTAAGGTAAAAAGAGAGAAGACACACTCTCTCTGTACATTAATGGAACAGGGTATAGCACGATAGGCCTCACAGACATCAAGGGTATAACAAAGAAACAACATGAACAACTCTGTCTCATAAATTTGATCACTTAGAGAAAATAAGCAAGATCCTCAAAAATACAAACAATACAAGTCACCCAATATGAAAGATAGAATTTGAATATCTTTAGTTATTAAAGAAATTGAATTGAAAAAAATTTAAACCCCACTAATAAAGGCTGAGATGATTTAATCAAAACATCATATTCAATCTATATTATCTCTTTTAGAAAACAAAAGATGAGGAATCACTTTCCAACTTATTTTATGAAGCTAATATTACTCTGACACCAAAACAAAAAATGTACACTAAAACTCATAAAGACCAATATCCCTCATGGAAGGTGATAAAAAAAAATCCTAATAAAGTATTAGCAAATATAATTCGGTAATCTACAAAAAAATTATGTCACATGACTAAGTTGTGATTATTTCAAAGATGCAAGATGGATTCAGTGTTCAAAAAATAATCAAGCTAATCCACCATATTAACAGACTAAAGAAGAAAAATTATGTGAACAGAACACTCTATATAGAAATGACATTTGATAAAATTCACTATCCATTAATGGTAAAAATGTTCAGAAACATATGAATGGAGGGGAACATTCTCAATTTGATAGAGCATCTTCGAACAACAACATAGGATTAAAATTACATTCTACCTTACTTAGAGAAGAGCTCCAGCATACCTCCACTGCAGCCTAGGCTGCTGGCGGGATTGGGGGTGGTAAGGTGAGTCCTATTCCACCTAGCTATGTCTCAGGGTCTTGAGTCCAGGGGTCTCAGACTGGGGAAGCCAGCCTCTGTCTCCACATGGGCAGGAGGTATAGGCCAGGCACCTTTGCCATGGGGTGGGGACGTGGGGGTGGGGAGTCCACCTCTATCCTACTCCAACCTCAATCAGACCTGCACTAGGAATGAAAAAAACAAACAAACAAAACAGTCTCACCAGCTTCTCCAGCTGCAGATATAATGGAGAGAAATAGAATAATAGCCCGGTGTACACTCAACACCCAGGTGGGACAAGCAGCGTGTTAAGAACTATAGATACAAGAATGTGAGACCAGTGATTGTGGTGACCTGTCACAGATTTCTACCTTCATTGTCTCTAGTGGCTGGGAACTGGAGACCCAAACCAAGATATCAAAACTATACAGCACACAAGCAGCATAATGTGACAGACACCAGAAAAGATCCTGGAGAACTGCACCACACATTTGCCCTACAACAAGTTCCTGATGTGCTCAGCCTGACTACCTGCCTCAGTTACTCTTGGATATCTGAACAGCCTGGTCAACTGTTGTCCAGGAGTGCAAGTCCACACCCAGGAAAAAAGGACATTGTTCCAGGGAAAAAAAGAAGACCAGTGGGCCAAACATGAACGAACAACTTGCAGCATGAGGAGTTGGAGTGACTGGAGGGGGGAAGGGGAAAAGAAGGTATAGGGTAGGAGGATAAGGTGGGAGACTTATACCTAAGGGGAATGACAACCATACAAACATGACCAATATTGTATGAAAATTACAAAATAAAAATTAAATAAATAAACAAAATAAAATTATACTTCATGGAGACTGAATGATTTCCTTCCAAGACTGGGACAAGTCATTTCCATTCATATTCAACATAGTGATGGAAGTTTCAGCCAGTGAAACAGGCAAGAAAAAGAAACAAAAGACAAACAAATATGAAAGAAAGAGATAAATCCTATATGTATATGTCATGATTGTCTAGGTAGAAAATATTAAGGAATTCACCAAAAACTCCTAGTAACTGTGTTCAACACAAGGAAATTAAATATAAGGTAATTATGCAAATATTACTCTACTAGTAGTGATTAATAAGGTAATAAAATATAAAATAAAATTTCATATACAATCACTCAAAAACTGACACACATATAAATATAACAAAAATGTATAGGTAAAAGGCAAAGGGATTATAATCGCTCAAACAATTTTGGAAAACAAGAATTAGGAGAACGCAGTTTACTTGATTTCAAGACTATATCACTACAGTAATCAACACTGTGTGATTCTGGAAGAGGGATAGATAGAACAATGATAAACAAATAACATGAAAATTGACACAAGTAAACATAATTTACAGCTTGCTAGAATGTTTCAAAGGTAATGGAAGGCAATTCAATGGAATTAGAAAGACTGGTTTTTCAACAAATGATGCTAAGCAACTTAATGGTCATGGGCAAAAACTGTGACCTAAGTGTCATATCTTATCAATATTAGCTGAAAGTGTCAAAAGCAAAACTACTATATTTTAGCAAAAAGCTACATGAAAATCTTAAGTAACCAAGAATAGGTTCTTAGACTTGTTCCCATAATTCATAAAAGAAAACAACTGCTGTTAGATTTCATCAAAATTAAAATATTGTATCTATGAAACACTACTAAGAGAATGAAAAAGCAAGGTACAGAGTGGAAGAAAATATCTACATGCCATATATTTCACAAATGACTAGTATCTAGAACAAAGAATCTCAAGCTCACCAGTAACAAAACCAACAATCCAATTAGTAAATGAGAAAAGGGCATGCAGAGACATTGTACCAAGGAGGATATGCAGATGGAAAATAAACACATGAAAAGATATTCAACATCATTAGTCATTTGGGAAATGCAAATTAAAATGACAAATGAGATGTCATTACACACCTATCAAAGTGGATGAATCTAAAAATGAATACCAAAGTTGCAGAGAAACCGAATTACTCACATATTGCTGGTGTGAATGTAAAACAGGATAGTCCACATGGAAAACAACTTGGCAAAGCTTTAAAAAACTAATGTGCAACTACCACAAATTCTGGCAACTGCATTTCTTTGTCATTTATCCCTAAGCAATAAAGATGTATGTTCACACAAAAAAAATGTGAATTAAAAGTTCAGAGCTGCTGTAGTCCAAATAGACACAAACAAACCCAAAGTCCTTCAATGGGTTAATAGTTAAAAAAAAAACTGTGGTTTGTTCACCTTGGAATACTACTTAGCAATAAAAAGGATAAACTACTGATATCCACAAAAACCTGGATGAATCTCCAGATAATTATTTTGAATAAAAAAAGCCTATCCTAAAAGGACATACTGTTCCACTTATAGAACACTAAAAATTACAAAATCATACAAGTGGAGAATTGACTAATGGTTATGAGAGATTAAAGAAAGGGTACTCTAAACCAAGTGACCCAAATAAAAGTACTCAAAACTGTGACCTGTTTTATTTCTTACAACTACATGTGACTCTACAATTATCTCAGTGAAAAGTTTTTGAAAAACCTGAAACAATATAACCTCAATTTCAAAGATAAATAATTTTTTCTTGCAAATTTCATCTGTTATTACTTTCTGTTCCCAATCAAAATAAACACGATATTTACTGAAGATACTATGTGACAGGCACTTTAGTATTACTTCATTTGGTGCTCACACTATTATCCTCATTTTGGATATCCCTCTTGCCTGAGACTTGGGGAGGTTAAATAACTTATCCAAGATCCCACCGTTGGTTATCAAGTAACGAAGTCAAGATTCACCTACTGATTTGTCAGGCTCTAAAACCAGTGCTCTTAACACCCACATCATCCCTCACAGACATTTGTATTGAGCATCACTTGGACAGGGCATTACTTTGGACTGAGAGCTAGAAGCATGAGAATTTAATTGTGTTTTCCCCTCACCTAGTTGTTTGTTGTTATATCTGTTTTCCTATGTTGCTCCCCTATGCTCTATTGCAGATACATTTCTTGTATTCCAGAAGCATCACACAGGCAAGCTGAGTTTTTTCTGCTTCAGTGACTGACCTGATAAAATCCAATAGTTCTTAAAATAAGCTTCTAAATAGCTCATGGAATCATTACCAGGCATTGCCTGCAGCACCCAGAATTTGTTCTGTTCTGAATCTCTCAGTAAAAGGAGATGCTCACCAGCCCCTCTGCCTCCCTATCCTCTGATGATCCTGGATGGTGGTGGCAATGAGTTATAAAATAAACTAACAAGAAAAACTGCTCATTATAATTAACCAAAAACCTCACACAGGGTTAATTCCTCAGCTGTGATGCCAAATGTCACATTTTCGTGACTTTGAGACACTGAATTAACATTGTGTGGCTATAGGGGGTTCTCTAAGATTGCCCATCATAGAGGGTGAATCTCTAGAGGTTTCAGTAAATAAAATGCCACAAAAGCCAGCTGTTCTTCATCACTCAATAAATCTTTCAGGTAAAAGTGAATATACATTAATTTACTATGTGCCAGGAACCATGTTATATGTGTAAAATGATTTGATTCAATTCATTCTAAATACTCTCATTCTACAAGTGAGGATACAGATATGGAAAGGTGAAGTGGTTTGCCTGAAAACCACATACAGGATGGGATTCTAAATCAGGCAGTCTGATCAAAAGCCCAGAAGCTTAACCAGAAGCTTAGAAGTTTTGCTATTCCTCTCTTAATTAATGTCCTTCTGTATTTTATGGATTTGTTTTCATAGGTCTTGGGGATCATTAGAAGGAAGCTGAAACCGTAAAGAATATGGAAATTAAAAAAGCATTGAGAAACAGTTGTTTTTTTTAAAAATACTAACAAATCCAAATTGCAAGGACATGGAAGCAACCCAAGTGTCCCAAAACAGACAACTGGTTGAAAAAAAAATGTGGTATTTATACACAATGGAATACTACTCATCAATTAAGAATGACAAATTAGATGACTTCTTGACAACATGGATGTACTTAGAAGAAATCATACTAGGAGAAACAAGTCAAAAAGAGAAAGACAGAAGTCAAATGGTCTCACTAATATATGGGGCATATTGAAGAAAAATAAATAAATAAATAAACAAACAAACAAATAAATAAATAAATAAAAGCCATGAGAAAAAGACAAAACAGGCTGAGCACCAAACTGAAGCACACAACAATGGACAGAAGGGAAAGGGGGAGGAGAGAAGGGGGTGCAAATCCCTGGGATTGCAAAGATGTGAAATTTACATATAAAGAAAAAAAAAGAAAAAAAAATCCAGAGTTACAGAGAGGTTGCAAAAAACAGTAAAAACTCCATTATGCCTCAGCCAGGTTTCTTAATTGTTAACAATTTATTCTTCACACATATTCATATTCTCTATCTCCCTCCTTCCCCATATGTGTAGGGGAATACACAAACATATAAACATTTTCCCCAAATCAGTGAAAAGTAAGTTACACCTGTTTCCTAAAGGGAGGACACGCTCCATTTAACCACAAAACTGAGATCATGTAATCCACAAATTCCCAATCAAATCTCACAAGTTGTACCAGTGATATATTTTATAGCAAAGGAAAAACAAGTATCTTCTGGTACAAGATTCATTCAAGCAAGGTCAAGTGTGATATTTCATTGTCATTTCTTTTTGTTCTTTTTTCAGTCTAGCACAATTCCTCAGCCTTTTCCAGTTCATAATCTTGAAATTTCTTAAGCGTTCAAGATAGTTATTTTGTAGAAATCCCCTCCATTTGATTCTACTTATTTTTCAATACTAGACTCAGGTTATACACTTTTGCAGAAATGTCACTGAGGTTCTGGGTACTAGATGTGAACTTTGCTACTATACCCAGCTCTTTCAGATTCTTTCGGTAGACAGAGCTAAAAAATGATGTATACAAACATACACAGACACAAGTATACAATAAACCCATCTTTATAACACAATACATAGATCTATATCCATTTCTCCTTTTCTTTAGAAGATAGATAGCTCCAATTCCAATCTACCAACACTGTTCATTCTTTCACCCTTACAAATTTTGAATATCTTTTCTCTTGACAATGAACCACCTGGTTCCTTTTATTTTTGATACATGTATGCAATTGGTCACTTGCATTATTTACAAAGAATGCATCCTTCACCTCAGTACCACAAAACACAATAGCCCAGGTCACCTCCTTAGCCCTAAACAACTCCATAAAGTTCCCAATGGAGATCTTTTACAATGAAGCATTAAAATGGGGTATAATATTATAAATATATAAGGGTCTCAGAATTCGAGTTGGTTGAAATGTCACTTTGCAGCACTGAGACTACAATTTAAATGAGATTAGACAGAAGATAGTATATAGTTAAGAGACTTCTGATATCCGGGACAAGATCATAAAGTGGGTGCAGGAAATGTTGAGATAAAAATCAATGTTTTATTGGTGATTGGATGCCTGAAGTATGGAAAATGATTGAATGTAGAGGGGACCCTCCTGAAGTTCTAGTGAAGGGGTCTGAGTGCATGGTGTTGACATTCAGTGAGAGTAAAGAAAGTGTTTTAGGAAGAGGATGAATTGTTTGATCTCTTGAGTGTGAGTTGCCTGTCTGATATCCAGTAAGATACAGAGAGAATGTGAGGAGAGCACAGAGGGTGTGGAAAGAGGAGAGAGCACAAGGGAAAATTAGAACTTTAGAGAGGGGACTCAAGCGGGTATTTGTTTGCTGCTCATTCCCCGTTATTCATTATTAAAAATTCTAAAAAGATAATTCCAAGGGTTCAAACATTCTTTGGCTGCTAAAACCAATGATGAACCTACCCAGCTTGGAGTGGTTGCAAAACAATTGGCTATAGAGGAATCCACAATATTAGATGACACAAGTTAGAGATGTCTGTTCTTTGAAAAGAGAGAAAAAATGGATAGACTGCCCAGAAATAAAAACACCGAAGGGGTGCTCAGAAGACTTACTAAAATAGCTTTGAAGAAATGATTTGAAATTAAGTCTGAGCAGCAAGAATATTCAGAAGCCAAGCTGAGGGGAATGATTTTTTTGCTTTAAATTACTTCTGGAGAGTCCCCCATACTAAAGGCTGCCTAACTAAAATAACTGAACAAACAAAATGGAAGTAAAAATATACATTCAGTACCAAAGACTGAAAATAAGAACCAGATCCCTTTAGGAATCTCCAAATTAAGAAACTATTCACAAACTACTCTTGGGTCACTAGTCTCCTGGGGGATATTTGGATTGGTGGATATATATCTATCTCAGGAAGGCGCTCCCTCTACCACTAACTTGTATGTTTCCCTCATCACTCCACCTGTGTATCCTAGATGTAGCCTTCATAAAGTGTAATGTTCATTCAAGTCACCTGGAGGTCTTATTAAAATGCAGATTCTAATTGTGGGTAGAGTCTGAGGTGCTGCATTTCTAATAAGTTACCAGGTGATGTGTTGCTGCTAATCTCAGGACCATACTTTTAGCAGGAAGTTCTGAGTACTCTGCCTCCTCTAAAGTCTCTCATGTCTCCATCCTCCATTCCCTGTGTGTTCCCTCTCCTTTTTTTGCCTTGTTCCCTCTTTCAACTTTATGATGTCCTTTCTCCTAACCTACATGATGTCCTACTCTCTAACCTTATACTAGCATTCAATGTCACTATGGTCTAATTCTAACAAAATTCCTATTCATGCCTTCAGTGGGGCTCAACTTTGCGTTAAGTAAGGCAATTTTATCAAACTATACCAGAATATTTAGTTTCTCAGAGCCAATTCATGTTTCTCAAGGGCATTTGTTCACTAAAAAAGGTTTGGTAAAAGGAAAAGGTTTTGGCAAAAGGAAAAAGGTTTGGTAAAAGATGGTTTTCTTAAACCATATTAACTAGCAACACAATGCATGACCAGAATGTGGGAGGGAGGAAAGACACACAAAATGTATGATCTTCAAAAAAACTCAGAATTTTCCCTGAAATGGGAAAGAATTGCTTCCTTCTCAAATTTCCTGTTCTATTTCTAGGGCTTGACTTCTCAGAACCCCAGTAATTCATAAAGAAGCAGTGAGGATTATGGAGATTACAGTTTACAGACCAAAAACTAGGACACTATGTCACAATGACGCAGAACATCTAAAAATGTGACTCCATTAAAAAAATTCCAGAACCTTGAGAATATGAAAATTGAATAGAGGTCCATAACTAGCTCTGCTGAGCTCACTAAAAAAAAATGACTCAATAGTCTTAAACTTTAGTTTTCTCATCACCAAATTAGCACAATAAAATCTGTTACAAAGGGTTGTTACAAAAAGTAGATCCCCAAATTTCCTTATACTGTGAGAATCCAGCAGCATCTCCCTAATCCTAAACAAGTCACATGGCATTCAATCTTCATAGCAGTTAATGCAGTGGGTACTATTTCACACTACAACTTCACAGATGAGAAGTCAAAGAAACATTTATCCAAGGTCACCTAGCTATTAAATTGTGGAGCTGGTCTGAACTCAAGCAGTCTGACAACAGAGCCAGCAATTTTTAACTTACTACATGATTCTAGTTCCGTGCTTTTATACATAACACAAATGACTAGTGATTTATGCCATGGTAATAAGCAGGAGCATCTTGAGGGCAGGGTTTACTTTTATTTTTGTACTGCAGCCCATCCCACCCCAGACTTGTGCTTTAGTAGTTGTTCAATATATTTTAATTGAAAATGCAAAATAACAGGAACTCTTTAGTAAATGGAAAACTGTCCTAAGTGGAGAAATGCAGACTGTGGTCACACTAAAAAAATTACTGAAAGCACAGATATTTTTAAGGAATTAATGACCAAAATACTTAAGCAAATTTTCTGTTCAACCTTTCCACTGAAAGTTGAGTATTCACTGATCTTTTTCCCCAGTTACTTACTCAATGTTTATTGATTGTCTCCTATATACAAAGAGCATTCACCAATCTTAAAGCACAAATTTCCAGTAAGACTGGAGTTCAAACTAAAGAAGTCTGGTTTTTCTCTAATTATTCCTTAAAAAGCATATAGTCTATTATAATAACTTTTTTTTGCTCTTGGCCTTATTCTGTCTTATTATTCTAGAAAAAAATGGAAGGAGATATGAAGGAATTGACACTTTCCTTTTACATAGTTCTAAAAATATCCTAGGATAATATAATGCAAAGGCAACACAAAGAAAGTGCCCGGTCATCAAATCCTGTCTTAGGCCCTGGAGTCTGGTGTTGGTGCTTTCTCACAAGAATAAAATTTATCATCATTTTGTCAGCCATCTGAGCCACTCTGTGGTGGTATGGTGACACTGCTCTTATTCTGCAGTGTGCAGAGTCAGAGGTGACCGATCCATTAACAACGTGGATTACATTCTACAATGGTATCTAACTTCCTGTATGTGCAGCAGGTCTACAAACTACTAATTTCCTACCTTCTAGAACTTACAATGTAGGAACTCAGAAACAAGTATTAGACTTGGAAAGCTGACTACTATGTGTGATAGTTAAACTTGTCTTTAGTTTTCAGAATTATCTCTGTTTTCCAAGGGATCAATTTGCAGTATACCTACTTTGGTGACACTGTAGGCATTCCTTAAATATCTGATTTCATAATAGTCTGTTCATCTTTAGTATCTAACTAAAAGATGTGTGTATGTGGGTGGAACTATAACAGGCAGGCTTCACAAATGTTGAGATGCATTAGATTATTTGTCCATGACAGGATTCACAGTAAACTATAAAAATTAGATTGTAAATAATTTAATATTGGGAGATTTTACATAAAAATTATGTATTTTTTTCTTTTTTTAAAAAAATGGAGACTAGCTAGCAACAAATTGAAGATTTAGGCCTAGATTCATTAATGCCATTTGGCCAAGAATGGCCTATTCTGTTTGCAGTTCACTTTACAGTGGGTTTATCTGTGACCTCTCCAGTGCCTGTTATCAGGCAAGAGACTGATGTTTCTGCAGAAGAATCTTTACAAACTAGGATAAAGAAGACTTTATTATGTAGTACCCTTTTACATCCTATTGTATTTTCCTCTTAATTTCCTATCCATACTCCTATTCCATTTTTCCTCATGCGTACCCAATCAAATGTATTCTCTAACCTGTAGAACACGTATGCATTCATAAGAAATAGAAATCTCTATAGATATTTGAGTGTTGTTTGCAATGTTTTAAATTATTTAAAGACTATTTTATTGTAGATTTCACTTCCTTATTTTTTAAATCAATGTGTTTTAATTAGGTGCCCATGCTCTTTTAAGTAAATGTATTAGCTGATTGTGAGTGCTACAATGTTTGCAACATTACAGTTATCATTCATTCATTCAACATATAGTTATTTGCCAAATACTTACTATAGGGCAGATAGTGCTCTAAGCCAAATATACAAAACAAAGTCAATTATCAGCCCTTACAGAGCTTCTATTTCCCCCATTGAAATAAGATGCAAGATCAATAGCTCTGAGTAAGGAGGACAAATACATAGTTATGTATTTGGTGATATGAGAGGAGAGAAGATGTGGACTCATTTGGAAGAGAGGATGATTTCCTTCACCAAGTGCCCCAAGACAGATGACTGGATGAAAAAGATGTGGTATATATACACAATGGAATATTACTCATCAGTTAAAAATGACAAATTTGATGAATTTATGATAACATGGATGTACCTAGAAGAAATCATATTGACAGAAACAAGTCAAAAAGAAAAAGATAGAAACCAAATGGTTTCACTAATATATGGGAAATAGGGAAAAAAAAGCAATAGGTCAGGAGGAATAGTCAAAACAAGCTAACAACCAAACCAAAGTACACAGCTGGGGGTGGGGGGGCAAGGGGAGAGATGGGAGGGACTGGTCAGGGAGGGAAAGTGGTGGGTGATCCCTGGGGAATACAAAGATGTAAAATACATACATAAATAAAAAAAAGAGAGAGGATGAATATATTGGCAAGCACACTGTCTGTTGGCAGCACTAAGGCTCTAGTTGAGAAATATGACCATAAACTTGAAAGTGATAGTAGTTAGCATCATTTTGAGATTTTCTTCTTTCATATTATGCTCCAGTGATGCCGTTGTGGAATGTGAAGAAAGAGATCTAATAGGGCTAAGGAAGGAAGGGGCAATGGAATTAAGAGAGCATGCATCCATCCATGGAATATAAACTGGAAAAGGAAGGAAATAATAAAATTGTATGAAAAAAAGAGAGAGATTCCAGTAGATTTCTGCTTGTGGTGATAATAAAAAATCACCAGTGCCTGGACAGATAAAGAGTAACAAGTAGATTGTGTTCTGGCAGCAAAAGGTGGGAATCAAAGAATGCATGCATTATGGCAGGAGAGTATTTATAGAAAGTGATTATATTCAAGTTATGACAATGGACTTGGAATTTCATCCCTTCTGCCACAAATGCAGCAATGTATGTTCTTGTACTTGTCCCCTCACTAGACCCATGGGTTTGTTTAAATCACTCCCAGGATCATTTGCCCAATCATTCATGAATCTAAGTTATTTAAACTTCCCCTAATGTTTGCCGTATCTCTCTCCATAATGACTGAACTATTTTACATTTTAACAGAGCACAAAAACTTCCTGTCTCACACATTCAATTTCTAATTGTTTGTTATTATAATGATTATGAGGTGGTATCTTGTGGTTTTAAAGCTCATTCCTCTAATTACTAAAGAAATCAAACATCTCTTCACAAACATGTTAATTCATTCACTGTCCTTCTGTGAATTGCTCTCATTTGCCTGTTCTATTTAGTTTGATTTACATTTAATTCTACACATTCTATAGATATTAACCCCTTGTCCATTAATTCTAGAATTTTATTATTTACATCTTAGTCTTATTCAATCTGGTTTTAAATTTATCTGTTTTTATCATTAAGGTAGTGACTTATTTTTTTTCAATAGAATGAACCAGTTTCCACAACAGCATCTACTTGAATAATTCCTTTTTCTCACTGTAACCTCTACTACATATAAAGTCAGATAAGCATACGCCTATACTTATTTCATGCTTTCTATCTGTTCCATTGTTCTTTTGCCATGTCCACATTAATTTGACAATAATAGATCTTAAACTCTAGAAGGTTGAATCTCATTTCTTCAAAAATTTCCTGCATTTGCTACCTGCAAATTTTTGTTATTTCATACTTATTTTATTATCTAATATATCTTTTTATTTCCTAATTAAAAATATACGACAAAAATTTTATAATTTTGAGGTGGGAAAAATACTTTTAAAATCAGATTTAAAAAGCACTGATGACTTTGATTATATTAAGATGAAGTTTTTTTAAGTGAAGGTTATCACAGACAAAAGTAATAGATAAGTCATTCTGAAAGAAGACATTTACAACATCCAAAATTTAGAAGACAATAATATATGTAATATATAGAGACTAGATATCTGCTACAGTATTGAAATTGTTCAGATCTTATTTACATGCTAAGAATTTTAACTCCACAAAGTTTAATCAATTTACTCTGAAAAATGCCATATGAAGTTTCCTTTAATTTTTATATAGCTTTCAACATTTCCAACCTAAGATCTCGTTTAGATTTTTAGGTTATTTTCTATATAATTCATATTTTTGCCACAACAGTAACCCTAGCTCATTTTTTGTTTTCTAAAAGTAGTGATTGTACATATAGAAGAGAGGTATATATTTTTCTAAGTTGGTTTCCTGTATCTTGCTTAACTTACTAATAATTTATTTACTGTTTCTTTGGAGTATTGAATGGAAATCAACATATTATCTCCAAGTAACACAGAGACATATGGTAGAACAGTAGCATTATATCAAGCTAACCTAAACCTGATCCTAAAGTAGAACAAAAAACAAATACAACTACACATTAGTCATTGTGTGGATGAAAAAATTACAAATCAATATTAAAAAATGGGATTCAACAGTCCATTAAAATATATCATGACTGTAGTTTTTTTTCTGAAGATATTTCTACATTATCAGTATGAAGAAAAAGATACGACCTGACTGACAGATAGCCTGTAAGCCTGTTAATGCAAAACCACCATTCCAGGTTAAAACAAACCAACTGGAACCCTATTACTTTTAGCAAATTAGGAACAAAGTAAAACTCTATTAACAAACCCTACAGTAAACATCACGCTTCATGTTAAATATTAGAAATTCACTAAGCGTGGCAGTAACACTAGTGAGGATTCTCATTTTCACTGATACTAGCAAAACTTTTGAAAGTTGTATCCTTTTCAACAAGCCAAGAGAAATATAAAGAGAAATAAATATTGGGGGAAAGAGGAAGAAAAGTATTATTTTTCAAACTGTCTCTTTAAAACATGAGCGAATCAATTGGAAAAATATTAGAAATTAGAAGTGTTGAGTAAGTTGGCTTATGAGAGAAATCAACAAAGATCAGTATTTTCATATGCCAATGAGCAAGAGCAATTAGAAAAGACTGAGAAAAACCATTCACTACAGAAGAAAATTATTAAACACATTGCAATAAACCTAACAAAAATCTATGTGAAGAAAATGACTCAATTTTACCTCAGAATATGAAAGAAATTTTAATAGAAAAACAAACTATATTTTTGAAGAAAAAAGTATTTTTAAAACACCAATCAATACAATTTTTTCTGTATTTTTGAGTATCTTCAATTAAAATATAGAATTAAAATATAAAATCACTGTTGTGACCCTTTTTATAAAAGCACTGCTGCTCGACAAGACACAAAAACTCTGACTGAAGTTTAAACCTGCAGGTTTATTGCCAAGATGCTGGTGCACCAGGGTCCCCAAGCCAGGACAGCAAGAGAGACTGTGAGCAATCTCTATTACTACATTTTATAGGGCAAATCCACCACCAACCCCTATTGTGTAGCAAACAAGTAGGCGGAGGCTGGGGGCGAACATGTTCTTGGAACAATCAGGAGATGAAGAAAGTAGGGTCAGCATGTTTTGCTAGTCAACTGTTACAACAATGGGTGCAAAAGCTGGATGGTGGGAAAACAGGATGTACCTGGTTAGTCCTGGCAAGTACTCTTTAATACTAAAGGGGAGGGGGCAGAGTCCTCAAAATGGAGTCCTAATTAAGATGGAGTAACTGGTTCACCTGTTCTCAGCAATCATGAGTTCCACTTTTATCATTCAGGAAAAAAAACTCTACAAGATTTGGAGGATAAGAAAATAAGTTAATTTGGCTATGGGGGACTTGTGTGGGGACTTGGTCTAGACAATAATTATATTTTGCTTTACAAATGCTGTCTAAACTGGAAGCCAGGCACAGTTGTCTAAACTGTGCCTTTAATCACGGCCTATGGAACAAAGCCAGGACTAGGAATTGCTTGAGTCTGTGGGTTTGAGACCTGCATGGGGCAACATACTGAGACCTTGTCCCAAAAAAATAGCTGGGCGTGGTGGCACTCACCTGTAATCCCAGCTACCTGGGAAGCTGAGGCTGTGGATTGCTTGAGTCTGTGGTACCACTGACAACTTGAGTCTGTGGTACCACTGACAACCTGTGGTTTCCTGGGCAAAATAGTGAGACCTAGTCTCAAACAAACAAACAAACAAACAAACAAATGCCTAAACTGTACAAACTGTAAAGGGCAATCGTTACAGAAGGTTTGGAGATCAAGAGAGGTAGTTTAGAGACTTGAACATATACCTGCAAATAAGGAAAAGGGAGGGGGAGAGTTAAAATGAAAAATAATAGCACTAGTATTCGAAATAGAGCAAGGCACACTCCAAATAGTTATAAAAAATAGAATATTTATACTCTACATAACACTTTTTCTGAATATTCAAAACAGAATTCTCGTTCAAGGTAGCATCATGAACAAGTTAGTTAAGCTTTTCAAATTTTCATTAGAAGGTTTAAAAGGATGTAATGAAGGGGACTCTGAAAGGTTGTCTTTTACCTGTCAGTTACAGTGAGACTATATTAAAAGATATAATGGACATAAGTTGGAAAAAAGAAATATCAAACTGCAATTTCCTGCAAGAGAGAGAAAAGCCTATCTGGGAATAAGTGGAAAGTAATACTGAGGAAATTCCTAATTAATCTTTAAGTTAGCTCCCTAGTCACCATCACTGTGCCTTTATTTGATGCTGAAAGGAGAGTATTTTCAGGAAAGTAGGTCTATTTAAAACCTATACATCTAAGGGAAAGTGATTGTCCAAAGGAAGAATCCTCCTCCCCTGGCCCAACACAATTACCAGCTAATTAAGGTGAGCATCCTGTTGTGGCAATACCTTAAAAATAGGCCATCCTGTCAATTATGAAAGAAAAAAAAAACCAGAAGCTTAAGGATTTTAAACCAACACAGCCTGCTCATAGACTTTTGACACATGTATTTTTAACAAAAATGAATCAGAAGTGCATTAAAGATCAGTCACAATGGTAAAAACTATCAGATCCAAATGTTAAATGAAACTTTTGCTAGGAGAATATCTGCCAAATCTTCTAAGCTTTAATAGTAACTACAAACATTTTGCCTGGGAGACAGAATCCCAAACCCAGGGTATAGTTAAAAAGAGATAATAAATAAATATTCTAAAAGGTGAGCCTCAGTCCAAAGAGCTGGGACTTCAAAAAGTTACTCACTATAAGGCAGGACAGAAATAAAGCTGCCTCACTTACCCCACTTGCCCAGGGAAATACTTTATTACTGAACTGACTGATACATGAATTTGGAATGATATTAAGTGCTGGAAGAAGGTACAATAGATATTCACAACTATGAAGCTAAATTATTATAGTGAAGACCCCACATTTGAAAAGCACTTTGACATTATTTAGTCAACACTCGAAGAAGGGTATTGTTCAAAACTGTCTCAAAATGGAAATAATGCTGGTGTTTAGAACCACAAAATATATAAGTAAACTATGTAAGATCATACAATGGAATACTACACAGCATAAAAATTGACAAACTACCGTCATATTCAGAATGGATAAATCTCACAAATACAATGTTGAGTGAAAGAAGTCATAAAAGAAAAAAATGTATTTACTTATATATGGAATAAAAGTCAGATAAACTATGCATTATTTAAGAACATAGTTTCTTTTTTGTTTGTTTTATTTTGTTTTTTTTTTTTTAGACTAGGTCTCATTATTTTTGCCTGTGGAACCATAGGCTCATGTTGCCCGGGTTACCACAGACTCAAGCAATTCCCAGCCTCAGTTTCCCAGGTAGCTGGGAATACAGGCACGTGCCACCACACCCAGCTATTATTTTTTTAGAACTAGGTCTCACTACATGCCTGAGGCGGTACTTGAGCCATGATCCCTGGCCCCGGCCATGGCTTCTTAGGCTGCCGCTTACAGGCATGCAATACCAAATGGTTGAAAAAGATGTGGTATATTTACACAATGAAATACTATTCATCAGTCAAAAAAGACAAACATCATTGGCAGCAACATGGATGCTGCTAAAACATGGATGGATGCTAGCAGAAATGAGTCAGAAAGGAAAAGAGAAATACTGGATGAGATGTATAGGGAAAACAAACAAACAAATGAACCTCCCCCCCAAAAAAAATTTAAACTGTCAACAGAACTGAGACAATGAGCAAGAGAGGGGAAGAAGGATAAAATTGGGAGAGGGATGGGCACAAGAGAGTAAGATATTTCACAGGTGTTTGGGTGTTAAGGTGGTGGGAGAACCCCGGGGTAGGCAATGATGTAAAATATATACATATCTTTACATCATTATATATGTGTGTGTGTGCAACCAAATTAAAAAATTAAAAATTATTATTTTTTTAAAAAGATAAATACCAGATGGTCTCACTTATATGCAGAATATAGAAAAACAAAATAAAAGGACAAGAGAAATATAAAACTAATAAACTGATAATAGAATTAAAACATACAGGAAGGGAAATGGAGGGAGTGAGGGAGGGCAAAATCAGGGGAGGCTTGAACACAAGGGATCATTATATTTTATGGGTGATAAGGTGGTGGGGGAAATTTGTAATACAATAATGTAAGAAAAAATGCTTTATCATCCATAAAAATAAATTTTCAAATACTTAAGGAAAACACAATTGTGAACAAAGTGAGGAAAGTGTTATTTTCAGGATAGATGGGAAAAGGCACCGGAAAATTTGTGTGTCAGCCTGATTTAGTTAGCCATCAACTGTGCTACCCTATAATAATGCTATGCTTTCTTCTGCATGTATATTTTTCAAATAAACAGTAAAAAGGAAACCAATGTAAAACTAAGTAAAGGAAGCTAATGACAGTAAGAAAGAGGGCTGCTATCATGTGCAGATCAGAGTGCCAGAGAGAAGAGCAAGCAGAGAGAGAACTACAGGTGTCTAGGGTATTAGGTCAAATACTGATCTGTACATGTGTGTGAAGAAAGCACAATCCAAGCGGTTTCAGTAGGAACAGTACTTGTCCTCACATCAGGTCAGCTACAGCTTTTCTTGACACAGCAGTGAACTAGCCCTAGACTGAGGACTAGTCCAATGCTATTAATTTTGTAGTTAGTGTTTTGGCTAGCCAGCAGTCTCATATAAAAGAAACTGAGGTCTGGCTAATTGCATCTCTTCTGGGCATCATTTTGGGCTAATGAACATGACTGTTCAGAAACGTGTAAAAGCTGATGAGTATTTCAACAAAGCACATTTCTCCCCCAAGGTTCATAATCTTGCTTTGTTGTTAATCCTTCCCAGAACAAATGAAGCACAGAGGAATTAATCCAAATAAATTAGTTACATGTGGAGTGTTTACTCCACTAGAAATAATGAAAATAACCAAAGCGGTATTGAGGTCATGGAATCCACTCAGTGAAAACCAATCTTTGTTTGCTATTTTATTATATTTAAAATGCTTATAATTTTACTGACTTTCTTACATTAGAGAAATGGTTTTTTCAAAGCTTCCAAAACAAGTTTTCAATTCATTTTTGTGATATGTTTTTGGAGTTCAGCTGTCAAAAGTATTTCACTGTGCCATGCACTGCGCAGGTTAGAGACAGAAAGATAAGAGGTGCAAAACACACACACACACACACACACACATTTCACTGGACATAAAACAGGAAACATGTAACAGCTTTATCTAGACCCTACTTTACTTCAGTCTCTTATTTAGGTTCGTTTTTGATGTTTGGTTTTTCTACTTTTTCAAAACAAAAGCCTGTTTTCTACTGTCAGTGTGAAGTGTTTCATTCATACTCTGCTATGTGAGCTGAGCTGCAACACTAGTTTGTGTTTTTCCCCACTGGATTGAGAGGTAAACACTTAGAGAAGAAATCATAACTAGTGTTTCATATCTGCATTTCCAACTTTCAGAAAATGTGCTTGCCCAGTAACAAGGGTTCAATTAATCTTTACTAAATGAGTGAATGGAAGGCTGAGGACAGCTGCAAACTAGAGTATGCCTTTTCACAAACCCTGTGTCCCTCCTTTCCTCCAAAAGAGTTGAACATTTTCTCACAAACCAATGAGTGTCAGAAAAGTGGAGCTGAACTTCCAGTACACTTAAGTGCTCAGGATGGTTATTACTCCAAGAACATTTTGTCCTTATAAATATCATACAATGTTTCCTTGTGCCAGGTCTCTAGCTTTCATGGAAAGATCCATTACAATACCAATTCTAAGTTCTAAATCTAGTCCAAACACAGAGTGAAGTCTAAAGAAAAATGCTTATAATTAAATTTCTAGACTAAAAAGGATAAAAGCATATACTACTACATGTGGCCTCAATAATGACTTGTTATTAATAAATAATAATTTGTCTCAAAACATGAAAACAAGTGTAATATAATGACTGAGTTCTCTGGCATAAATTCAAGACTGGAGATAGAATGAAAACTATTATGTATCTTGATACTAATGGTAAAATAAAAGCAGAGAGTATTGTAATGTAATGGGGACATACATTGATTTCCAATCTCCAAGCAGATAGGTTGCTACAAGGCAACAGGAGGATTTAAAAATTTTTTTTCTTTGCCATAAATAATTAGTAAAAATCTTAAACCATTTTAAATATGTAATCTTAGCTTATTCTATCCACCAGAAACACAATTTGGGTCCAATTATCTTTTATAAACTAATGAATTTTTTAATTATTTTTTTCATTCATACAACTGTGTACTATTTTTAATTGATTACATACTTTTTTTTCATTATACACTTTGAGGTTCCACAACTAGAAAATTTTGATGAGGGAACAACTGAACAAAGTGTACAGCATAAAAAGGAAAAAATAAAACAAATGCCAGGCCTATACTCCTGTTGAAAAATGATACAAAAATCTTCAACATAATGCTAGAAAATCAAATTCAACGATATATTATATGGTTTACATGTCACAACCAATCAGTATTTATCCCAAGAATGTAAAGATGCTTTAATCTATGTAGATCAATTATTATAACAAATGTATCAACAGAAGAAAAAATAAGGAGAATCTCTTCAGTAAATTTTGAAAAATTGGACAGTCTTATGCAAAAGAATGAAATTAGACCGTTATCTCATATTATAAACAAAAACCAACTCTAAACAGATAAAAAAACTTGGATAGAAGACTTGAAACCACAGATTCATAGGAGAAGATATAGGAAAATCACTACAACATAGGCTTCAGAGAAGCCTTTGAGGCTTTGTCTCTAACAACCAGGAAAACAAAAGAGAATATAAAAAATTAGGAGTACTAGAACTAAAAACATTTGCACAGCAAAAGAAACTGTCACTAAAACAAAAAGACATCATAGTGAGTGGGAGAAAATACTTGCACACCATACATCTGACAAGGATCTGACAGTCAAGATCTTCTAAAGAACTCACAAATTTCAATAAAAAGAAAATAATCTAAGACATGACAGTGAGCCTTAGTGACATAAGTGACCTGGCAAAGAGCTTCACCTACAAAGTTCTAGGGGCTAAAGAAACAAGCCTCTGATCCAGAGATGACACCAAGGTAAGCAAAGCACCCTCCTCTCCCATTTGGGAAAGAAAACCACAGAGAAGGGGCTGCAGCCCCACAACAGAACTGTAAACCATGAGAATGGAGAGGAGTTGGACAAATATTCTGCTAAAGTCTGTCCCAACCACAAAACCTCTTTAATGCCAGTAGCTAAGAGTTGGGATCCCAACACCAGAAGCTAGAACTATAAGGCTTAACACCAGAGTGGGACAAAACACCAGAGTGGAGGAGGCAGTCAACATGAACAAGGAGTCACAAATCCCAGCTACCACATGAAAAGGCGACTGTCAACTTCAAACAGAAAATGCCACAGTGAAAGAAACTGGAGAACAACGCCACACACCTGCCCTACAAGAGGTCCCAAGTGAGCTCAGACTGGCTACGGACTCAGAGTTATTCTTAGAAATTTAAACAGCATGGATCAACAAGTCATTGGTCCTCACCCAGGAAAAGAACATTTACCAGATAAAGGAGAGACCAATGGGTCAAAGAACAACCAACTGATCAACAACCTTATCAACGAACAAATCACAGAGAGGGGAGTTGGAGTAACTGGAGAGAGATGGGGGGAGGGGGAAGAGGGAGGGCCATATATAAGGGGATCAATAACTATACAAACGTGATCAAGGTTGTAAGAAAATTAAAAAAATAAAATAAAGAAAACAGCCCAATCCAAAAAATGGGCAATGGGCAGAAGAGCTAAGAAGGCACTTCTCCAAAGATAAAGAAGAGTTACAGATGGCCAGTAGGCATATGAAAAAAATCCTCATCACTTACAATCAGATTAATGCAAATCAAAACTATAGTTACATACCACCTCACACCTTTGAGAATGGCCCATATCAAAAAAGAACAGAAACAACTGCTAGTGAGGATGTGGAAATAAATGAACCCTCTTATACTGTTAGTGAGAATGGAAACTGGTCCAATATGTATGGAAAACAGTGTGGGAGTTTCTCAAATTATTAAAAATGGGCCTACCATAAGATCCAGCAATTCCACTCCTAGGTATCTACCTGGAGAACTCAAATTTAAAGAGAAACATACATTCCTGTTTTCACTGAAGCACTATTTACAAAAGCTAGAAACCCAAGCGCCCAAACACAGATGAGTTGATCTGAAAGATATGGCATGGTATATATTCACAATGAAATACTACTCAGATATCAAAAAAGATAAACTCTTGCCATTTTTGACAATATGAGTGGACCTGGAGGGGATCGTACTAAGTGAAATGAGTCAGAAGGATAAAGACAGATAACAGATAGTGGAATAGGTGGAGTACAGAGAAACCAAATCAAGGAGACATCAAACCCTAGAAAAACTATAGAATTGAGGCCAAGAGAGGAAGAGGAAAAGAGGAAAGGTGAGAACAACATTGGGGAGAACACAATGGACTACAGGAATAATAGTGTTTTAGTAGTTGGTGTGAAAACCTACACATACTATACCATTTAAATACAACCAACAATGGAAACCAATGTTACCACAATTAAAAAAAAGACAAGATTAAAATCATATATAATATAAATGGATGCAGACAAAGCATTTGGCAAGATTCAGCAACCATTTATGATGGTTACCTAAATGGGAATATAAGGAACCTACCTCAACATAGTAAAGGCATGTGTTACAAACCTACAGCTAAAAAGTACTTAGTGGTGAAAAACTGAAAGCTTTCCTTTGAAGATCAGAAACAAGACAAAGACAACCACTGTACTTCTGTTTAATTCAGTATCAGAGGTTTTAGGAAGAACAATCAGAAAACAAAGAAAAAGAATACAGAATAGAAAATAAGTGAAACTATCATTACTTGCAGATGATGTGATATATACATGTCTGTATAAAGACTTCATCAAAAACTATTAAGAGGAATAATGAATACAACAATGTGGCAGGTTCTAAATTCAGCTTAAAAATCTGTTGCATTCTTATAATAAATAATGAACAAGAAGAAAAAAATTTAAGTCCATTCTTAACTGCATCAATAAAGAGTAAAACCCAAAAAGGTAAAGAACTTACACAATGAAAAACCAAGATTCTAATAAAGGATATAGAAGACAAAGAGATGGAAAAAACATCTTGTTCTGATAGTAGGGGGAAATCAACATAGCCAAAATAACAATTCTAAAAAAGTTTTAAAGCAATCCTGAAAAAATGATACTTTTCAAGAAAATACAACAAACATTAAAATTTATATGGAACCATAGAGGCCTCCAAAAGTCAAGCAATTATGAGAAAAAAAGGAGAGAAATCGAGGCATCACATTAAATTGTATTGTAAAACAAACAATAATTAAAGTAATATGGTATAAAAAATTTAAAAAATGAGTAAAAAGTCCAAAAAACAAATCCATACATGTATGGGTACTTATTTATAATAAAGGAACTTTGGTGCCTTTTTCCACTTGTACCTGGACTGCACAAGAATATGATTGCAAGGATCTTATCTTTGCTGTTCTCCTTTGGATATCTGGTACCTAGCACAATGCTTGGTACATACAAGAAAATCAATAATTATTGAATAACAAAATGTGACCATAATTTAACAATATTTTCTCAAACAATTTTATGACTTTGTAGAAGAAAAACAGTCTTAGTCAAGGTCAAGGTTAACTTAGATAAATTATTTACTAATTCTTGTTAAGTGCAAAAATCTGTATTCAAACAAAATATCTGACATAAGACAAAACAAATAAAACAGGCACATGGAGAGTGGCCTGTGTTAAAGCAGGTGTGGAGGGCTTGGAGCTTTACCTGCTGCTAAATCATATTGGTTCAAAGTCACTCAAAGCTGCCTGGGAACCCCAAGATGTTGGCAGGCAATCTGGACTCCCAGGCCTCACTTATGGATATTCTGAAACAGAAAATCTGGAGATGGGGTGCCTGACTAATTTAACCAGGCTTCCTAGGTATTCCTCAGCAGCAATGACATCAAGGGACCACTGAAGTAGAGCACAGCAAAGGAAGGTAAAAATAATCAGACCATCCAGAAAGATACCAAGTATTATGCATGTGAATATTTTTAGTAAACAGACACAATTTACTCTGTTGTAGGCTGTGATATCACACCAGGCATCAAAGGAACTGCTGAAGTACTCTTCACATTTATTCATTAGTCTGTGCTGTAAGCCCATGTTTCCCAAGCAAATTTTTATAGCAGTTTTATAATGTAATATAAAGGAAGAATTTATTTTTTTCTCATTTTGTAAAAAATCATTTTAATTTTTAATTGATTTTTAATCAATTGATATATATATCTATGTATCAATGATATTATATATAATATATATATATCATTGATATATATCATTGATATATATCAATGATATATATATATATATATATATACATCATAGTATACCCTAAGGTTTTCCTTAGGTTGTCACCTGTGAACCATCATCTTAGTCTCACATGCCTACCCCTCCCTATGGCTTGTTCTATGGTTCAGAAATGAAAGGGCATAGAGCAAAAGGACAACATGCAACTTTTCAATGATTAAGGAAATAATTGCATGAGGGAACGTTTCATTGCTTGCAAGTAAGATTTTAGTCTCCTATTAGTTTATTAATAGCTAGTTTCCTGGGGTGGTCTGTTCTGACCCCCTCCTGAACTGGCACAGTTCAGGTTGTCCTCCTGTTCTATCCCCTTTAATTTCTGGTCTTTCACTTTCCTTTTCTTAAATAAACTTGCCTCCACCACCACCCCCCCCCAAAAAAAATAGTTTCTTCAGTTTCCACTAAACCAATGGACAAAGGATCCAACCTACAATTTTTTAAATATTAAAAACAAGGTTAATCGCATGTTCGATTTAAGCTTAACCAATGAATTAGGAAGAAATGCCCAAAGGGGTTTAGAGATGGTGACAGGAATGGGAAAAAGTGTGCAAATAAATAAAATACCATGAAGGATTTATCTCAATTTACATCTAAACAACTGCCACCAGAAAGTGCTCAGGTGAAGTTCCAATATTCTCATAAAGTTCAGCTTGATTCTGGAATTAACACTAAGAATCAGTACGATTTTTAAAAAAACATATATTATCAATTCAAGAGTCATTATGAGATTTGTTACTTCAAAAATAGCCATCATAATTAAGGGGTACATTTTATTTTTTAAAAAGCTAATGATAAAAAGTACTTAATAGACAACTACCGGCAAAGAATGTCACAGCAGTGACCACAGAAGAAAAATGTCCTTCTGTTCTATTTACATATCTTTTCTATGGAGGAAGCGTGATATGTGAGTAATACAAAGATATTAACATATCGGGGAATATGGGTTGAAACTAAGGCTTATTTGGAGCTTTTTAAAAATTAGTTTATACACTAATTTTAATTTATTTATTCTTATTGAATCTTTTCTATAATTTTGAAATATAAACACATATTAGGGGTGGAATGGTTCCCATTTAATAATTTTTCATGGAATTTAAAGGTGAGAAGTAAACCATGTGGAATGAGGTCACATAAACCTCTCTTTTTTTCAGGTAGTATAAACTCATGAGTAAAATCTTGAGTACAATTAACTATATTAAAATTTTTCTACCAAATTTCTGTGCCTCTAACTTTGCTCAGATTAACTACCTTTTCTAGGTCTTAATTTCCTCATCTGTAATGTGGATATAAAAAATAACATCTACTTTATATAGTGCAAAAACTAAATGAAGTAAACTATCTCAATGCCTGCTCAGAGGTATCATTCAAAAAATATTAGTTATTCCTATCACTATCATTAGAGTCAGAAAGCAAATTAAGACATCACAGATCAAAATTAATCTTAACCTCTCTAAAGCTCTTATTTTTGAAGTGTATGACACTAAACAGACTAAATGCTTACATAATTTTCACTAATATTCTAAATATATAAAGCCTTTATATACATATGTACATATATGACTGCAGAGGCAAAAAGGTTTAAAGAACCCCCCTATTAAAATGTCAATGATATTTTCTTCATGGAAACAGAACATTTATAACAGGCCACCAAAGGCCTCCAATAGCTAAGTATACACCTGGATATAATTCTGGTCTTTCCAATTGTATGCAGCACTTAGTACCTGATTAGATGAATATTTCTAGTTGCCTTTATCTCAATTCCATCATATCTTGAAGGAAAGCAAATACAGCACTTAGTCATAAAGCCAGAGTCATTGGCTCAGGAGCTTAAGTTCCAAGAGACAGATATTAAGGGGGGAAAAAAAGATTACAACCTTTAAGCTTTTGGTGCCACCCAGTGGACTGTTTTCATTGGGTTAACCTCTATTCAGAGCCCAGAAACATTTCTTTTACAGTTTTAAAATGTTATTAAATACAAAAATGTAAGTCTTATCATTTATCAGATATCTCTCTGCATCCAATCTTTCTCTGCGATACATCTTTAAATGTCAGGAACATAATATCCAAGTGCAGCTTAGACTACCAGTACAGTTTGCCTAAGTTTAGATGGCTTCCAATTAGTAATAAACTGTAGGGGAGAAAAAATTAACAAGACAAAGATAATACTAAAATCAACTACAAATAGAAACAAATGGACCTAACTACTAAAATGGACAACCAGCACACATTAAAGAAAAGTTTCCTTGTTTCAAGGAAAACTTCAAATTTTAGATTCTCTGAAAACCCGTCCTCTAATGAGAATTCAGGTGTTCCCAAAGCACATTGCCCATGCTTCCCTCAAAGTACTTAGCTGTTTTGCATAGTAGGTGGCTTGACAATGTATTAACCACACTAGATCACAGGAGCCTTAAGGATAAAGAGCATCCAATTCACTTCAGATTCTAAAGCCCTGACATCTTGAATAATTTTCTCTGTGAAGATGACTGAGACTTTCTATCAGAGCAGATGCAGCTCTGTACAGAGCAAAAACCCAGAGAGTCCATGCCTACTTCCACTACAACTGATCTACTAATTATTTTTTCTTTTAGTGTGATAGCAAACTTCTGTCATATCTCCTACTTTTATTGCTCATTTCTGCCCTCTGACATATCCTCTTAAATAAAGGTTACAGATTAATCTGTGTTCCTTTACCCTTATCTGAAAGCTCAAATTCCCAGCAAAACCTTGATGTCAAAAAAGAATAGTAATTAGAAAGTTACATAACTATGTGCCACATATTTAATATTGTAAGGTAAATGAGTTGGTCAGTTTTTTTCCACCAATAACCTCTAGGACCAGCACTTGTGGTACTACAGCCTTCCCAAGACTGTACATAGCTAGCTTAATGGTATATACACATATAAGTGGGTACACAAAGGTCAGGGAGGGTGGGGATAAAAGGGTAGTGTCACCATAGGGGGAGGGGACTCAAGGGGTTGTTTATCTACTGGCTGTTTTTAATCCCTGTTCACTATTTTAAAATCCTGAGAAGATAACGCTAAGGGCACTGGCATTCTTTCAGCTTCAAGAACCAAAGATGAACATACTTGGAGTGGGATGGTTGTAAAACAAATACACGTCTCATTTGAGCTTCACCACCATCTAGCTCAGTAATCTTTGACATCTTAATTCAAACATCACTTCCCTAAGGATGCATTCCCTGTCATCCTAAACTACACCAAATCTTTGATATAGCATCTCATAGCACTATGCACCTTACACAACACTTACAGGTTACAATGTTTAAATTAACCAAACAATTAAGACAATTATTTAAATCAAATTTAATGTTCAAATCATTTGAGGATGAGTAATGTCTACTTTCATTCACTACAGTCTCCTTTGCTTAGCTAAAAGACACAGATTAAATTGTCTAAAACTAATTCCCAGCAGATTGGTCTCCCAGGAAAGACTGGCCTTATGCAAAACTCAACTGAAACTGGTTAAAGCCCAGCTTTTAATACAATCAATTTTACCAGATGCACAGCTTGAATACAGCTGAGCCTACGCTTATGACATCAAAAAAAGGTTTGCCACATCATTTCAAGACTTTGACACTAGTCCTTCCACACCAGGTATTCACAGTAACCCCATTTTGCAGCTCCCTCTGGATTCTACTACCTCTATCTCCAACTCTGACAGTTAAGGCTGAGCAAACACCTACATCAGGAGTCTGCATCCCACTTTTAACCAGTCTGAAGAGAGAGAGACTTTAGTATCCTGCAAATTCCAGCCACAAGCACTGAACAGCAAGTGGGCTGGAGGAAAGGGTGTATAATGACACTTTGCTATTTTACCCAAATCCCTGATTATTTCAAGGTAGTAGCAGGCGGGCACTTCCTACATGGTGCAATTCAGAAGCCCACAGTTCAAATGTAGGAGTTACTTTCCCAAAGCTGACCTCTGATTCTGCTTCATCTCTGTGCACTCCTAAACAGCATCTGGGAAGCTGTCAAATACTAATCTGTCCGTGAATCTTTATTAATGAACATAAATTCAACACCCAAGTATGTGTGCTACTTTGCTCTTTGCCCTTTTGGCATATTAGAACAGTATTTGATATATAATGGGTACTGCAAGAATATTCATTCAACATTGTATATAATGAGTAAACATAGATGGACAAACAATCTTCTAAGGTGAGCATTCTTGTATTTCATAAATGGGAAAATCAAAGCAGAAAGTGATTGAGAAACCTGGCCAACATTACATATGCCAGGTTAGGATTTGATCTCAGGCTACCAGATTCCATACTACTTATTCTAGATCAGTAAACTCTACTACAAATCAGGGAGTTTCCTAGATGCAACAGGTGTTAGGCCAACTGTAATAATAACAATAACAACCACACTTTTAAAATACAGCCACAGCACTACATATTTTATGTATGGGGTAAATGGAAATCTAAGTTGATTACGTCAGGGAATCGGTAATTTCTAAACTCTAAGATTTAAAGGCCTCAAGGCTTGATAATAAGATCTATTTACCTTACTTTAGAAACTGATGAAGAATGGGGCACTGAGCCCACTAGTGCAAGTTTTTTTGTCACGGAGGTTGTTATGGACAAAGGAGAGACAGCAGAAGTAAATGGGGGTTGTAGAGTCAAGTATATCTTTTAAGGTCTCAAGCTGGGTGAATAAATACAATAACCCTCCAGTTGATACTTTTTGAGCTCTTCTAATACATATAAGCAATTCTACTGGTCAACAAATATGATAAATTTCAAGGAAAATTTTGTTCTGCTATTGAGTACAAAACAGCTACAGTCCAAACACCTAATGAACTCCCACTGCATTCTAGGCTGTGTGGCTTTATATAAATTATCTTAAACGTTTAAAAAAATGGTGAGACGATATCATCACAATTTGCATATGAAAAAAACTAAAGGGTCAAAAATTTTTAATAGTCACTAGTTTGTCCAAAAATTTCATAATAGATCCTGATATTTTTTCATTCTTTTCAAAGATTTTAATAAAATGATAGTGGAATGCATTCTACTGAACCATCATTGCCCTAAAGTTCCTCTAGGAGTATTACTTTTTTTTTTAACACTAGATACTCATTTTCAATGTCCCTTACAAAACTGTTAGATTCAGAATAAATTTTAGAGATCTCAGATGCACTACACTGTAAGAGAAATTCACTTCAGAAATGTCACTATAAACAGAACTACAGGTTCTGAAGGAATTCCCACTACCTAGTTTGTATATGTGTAAATGCAAGTCTGATCCTGCTTGATGAGTTCTTGAAAATGACTCAAGCTGGAGGACAACATAATAGCTAAACCCCCACCCACAAATTTTTTGAGAAGGAAAATCGCACCACCTGGAAGGTAAGTTAAAAGGTACATGGCAGAAATTCCGCGAATCTGAAAGTTGAGGAGTATTAGAAAAAGTCCCAGGCAGAAAAGAAGTACAGGCAGAAAATCTCTTCTCATTTTGCCTGGCCTGAGGCAAGGGAAAGTGGGAGCTGCTGCCTTATAGGAGAGGAGTATACCCTTCAGCTGCAAGAGAGCCTCACAATCCTCAGTTGCCTGAGGTTTCAATTCAGATTTGTTGGGAAACATTCAGGAACTCTTGTCAGTTACCATATACACAATTTGGATGTTCCTGAGTTCCTGAATTGGACAAAGGGAATGGGATGGGGTCTCAGTGGTAGCTGGAGGGGTGCTCAAGATAGAGAACTTATGAAATACATACTTCCTTAAATTACACCCAGTGGTAAATCCTGTTAAACACATTTGATGTATCTCTCTTATGATAAAATTACAAATACCTCTCAGTTGATGAGACAGCATATTTTTCTACAAAGTTAATGCATTACCAATTAGTGCTATGCTGCTCTATTTTTGTTAAAATTTGTATTATAAAATATTTCACAATTATAGAGATATAATGTATATACCCCAGAATTTAAAATGCTAATGGTTCATTTTTGGTTAAGTCATTTCTTTCAAAGAAATAAAACATTGGGTTGTTTAATTCCACTCCTTAATCATCTTCCATTCCTCCTCATGCTAACCATCCTCCTTTTTCATGTTTGCTCTAACGATATTTTTCTTAAATTTTATACCTGTATCTATGCAACTTGCCTTTTTCAACAAATAAATAGTTTTATATTTACCCATGTTGACAAACGTAGTTCTGGTTGATCCATGTTAGCTTCTATATTGAACTTCAATCTAAATTAAACCCCAGTTGATTCACTCCAGGTAGGCAGCTACTAACATTCAGTGCTGTAAGAATCAATCTGTTCATATTTCCTTGTGATTATGTACAAGTGTCTCTAGGTCCTCTCCTTGAAGTGGAATTTCTGGGGCATAAAGGTACGCACCCTTCAACTTTACTAGGCATTATATTTTTTTCCAATAGTATTGTGTCAATTTATACATCAATCAGAAAGATGTGAGTTCTTGTGCCCTTTTTTCCCTAATTGCTTTTTAAGCATTCTTTTGGAAGTTAACTTCAACATGAATTCCTTCAATCTCTGATTTGCCACTTCACTAACAATCATTTATCATTAAAAAATTACCTTAATAATGATGTGAAGACTGTAAATTTTCCTTTTTTTTTTTGTCTCTACCCCACTGTGATACATTTCTTCTGTTATTTCTTCTAAGGGTTCAAAAAATTTGCTCTTCATGTTTTTATCTCCAAATCATCTAAAATATATTTTTGTGTAGGCTTTGAGTTAGGGAATCATTTTATCTTTTTTACAAATTGTCACTTACAGTTCCATCTTTTCACAGTGATTTAAAGCTATTTCTGTCATATCTCATGCTTTTATCCACAGGCGGGCCTGATTGTTAGACTATTTTGGCCTATTGTATTGATATTGTCTGTTGATATTCACACAGCATTGTTTACTAGAACTCTGTAGTTAAGTCTTGATACCTGATAGGGGAGTCCTTCCTAATTTTTTAGGAATCTGTTTTTCAGAATTGCTCTGGCTCCTCTTGCTCTTTATTCGACCAAATATATTTTAGGATTAGCTGAAAACGCCCATTAGCATTTTTTACATTAAAAAAAATAATTTGTTGACAGTAATATGAAGCTATTTTTTTTTTTTTCAGTTTTGTGATTAGCCAAATCTTTTTAGTTTTCCACCGCTGATCAACACAAATAAATGGTGTTACCGGGAAAGAAGGGAGGGGAGCTGTGTGCAAAAAAACTGTAACTTCATTTGAAGTTGTGTTGATAATCCAAATTAATTTGGTGAGGTTGAAACTAGGTACAAAAAGTCTTCCCAACCATGACATATGAATCGCCATTTACTTAGTCTTCTTTAATGTCCTTTGATAATAATTTAGTAATTTTTCCAAAAGACCTTATACAGTTTTACTAGATTAATTCCTGGGTGTTGTTTGTTTAGCTATTTCTTGCATTTGATCTTCTGGGCCCACAGCTGCAGCCTGTAATTCACCTTTTATTATTTTGTTGAGAATTCATGGTTTTAGTTATGTATGTGTGTTACCATCAGATCTTTTTAAATACATTTGTCAGGTGTTCAACTTTCCTCCAGCAATTACTCTACTCTGAACATTGGTTCTATACTTTAACCTGATCCTTCTGTGATTGCTAAAATCCCTTCACATGTTTCTTGGTTCTGAACTTTAGGTGAAAAAGTAAACTATCATACTCCTCGTAAGGTATTGTGGAAATTTTTCTAATCTTTGCCTGCACAAGCTCTTTTCCCCCACCTTAGGACTATGGAACAGTCAACCCAATCCCTTGTGTTTTGTGGACAAAAAGACCCAGGTCCCTCCTAACAGGTGAAGATCCTCAAATGTTGAAATGCCAAGCTGTCTCAGGGCTTCTGAGCTTCAGAGCTCTGACGCTGCTGACATTTGATTCCTCCAGCCCAATTTTCTCCAGCCATCTGCTGGCTCTAGGGCCAAGCTCAACCAGCTTAGAGTTAGTAATGGAAAACACTAGCATCCCCAAATCCACCAATGGTGTATATTCTACATTTTATCTTAGCCAAAAGGTCAAGAAGAGATAAATGTTGTATATTCTATTTGTTTCTTAATAATTTGTTGGTGAAAATTAACTTTATTAGTTGATGTTTGAGTTGCCGTTTTCCCAGGTTTGTGGTTGGCTGGCTAACTTTAATTTAGTACTCCATCCTTGTTCAATATTTATAAATGATATTTTGGGAGCAAGGGAACAGGAGATTCTGCAGCCTCTCAAAGAGAATGCAAAAAAGCAAAACATGACCAGCACTATCCATTGCTTTTTCAGATTTATGGAAGGTTTAAAACTTTTTTTACATAAGCACCTGATCTAAGTGGTTTCTGTTAGTGCTGGTATAGGTCTTTGTTTAACACCAGGAATACTGAGATTCAGTTTTAAAGATACCCTGAATTCTTAAGAATATCATACACCAATTCCTCCCACTCTCCCCTGTGAAATCGAGTTGGTTTGAATGGACCGAATGGTCCATCTTTCCACTTAAAGTGGGCAGATATTTGTAAAAGGTCTTTGCCTCATTTATCACAGGAATTTAATGGAAGGAAGCCTTTATGAAAATTTCGACTTGGAAATATAAGAAGACTAGTACGCAGGTTCAAGTCTTATACTTTTAACATGAGCTTGTTGAAAGAAACGTTTTAACAATTCCAAAACGAACTTAAACGAATTTTAACTTTTTCCTCTCAAAAGCACAAAAATTATGGAGAGGAAGTTAACAGGAAATTCTCAACAGTAAATGTAACTCTTCCTTGTAGCAGTCCTTGGGTTGTACCATAGAACTGGTTCTTTTCGTTTGGTTTCTTGGAAAACAGATTGGGTCCCAAGTCTGTTCCTACTTAGTATCTGCTCCGGCCTCCCCCTCTCTCAGAGCGACTTCCAAGGCGGCCTCCGCCCCTAGGAACCCAGCGGCCCGACCGGCTGTAAGAATCACGAGGGGGCGGGCACCCCCTTTCCATGGATGGGGGGAGCCCACGATCGGCTCTGCCTACCCGGTCGCGGCCCCTGGAGTAGCGATCGCTCCGGCCGCCGGCGTAACCGTCGCGGCCTCCTCCGTAGCCATCGGGCGAGCAGCCGCGATACTCGTCGTAGCGGCCTCCTCCGTAAGATGGCGGCGGCCCCCGCGCTGGGGCGGCGGCGCGCGGGTCCCCGTAGCTCTCGAAGGGGTCTCGGTAGGAGCCTCCGCTGGGATGATCCCCGTAGTCGCGGTCGCGACCCCCGTAGCCATCTCTGTCGCCGTAGCCTCTCGGTGGACAGTCGTCGCGGGCACTGGAATGGCCGTAGTCGCGGTAGGTGTACTCCCGGGGCGAGGGCGCGAAATCGCGGGGGTCGCGGACGCTGGGGTAATCGCGGCTCGAGTAGCCATCTCGAGGCGAGTAGCCCTCCTCCCGGGGACCCAGGTAGGGGTCCCGGCGCGGGGGCGGCGGCTCCCGACGCGGTGGGCCCGAATACCCGTCTCGCCCGCGCGCCGCGGGGGCTCGCCCGCGCATTCCACCGCCCCCGCTGCGAGCCGGGACCGACGGCGCGGCCCTCTTGGGAGGCGGGCCAGCCCGACGCGGCGGCGGCCCGCGCTTCATGGGCAATGGGGCCCTGGAGGGCCGCAGGTCGAAGTCGCCCGCGTAGCTGCCGTCGTCGGAGGGCCCTCCCCGGGAGGGGGGTCGCCGCGGGCCGCCGCCGCGCGTCCCCCGCAGGCCCCGCGGACGACCGCGGCTGCTGCGGGGCGGCAGCGTACCCCGCCGGCCGCTCTCAAACGCCGGTTTGGTGGCCTGCGCCACCTTGATGGCTTTACCATCCAGGGACTTGCCGTTCATATCTCTGGCGGCGGCCTTGGCGTCGGCAGGGCTTTCGAAGGTGACGAACGCGAAGCCCCTTGACTTGCTGGTTTCTCGATCTTTCATGAGCAGCACCTCGGTGATTCGGCCATACTTGCCAAACGCGACCTCGAGGGCTTTCTCGTCGGTTTCGGGGTTGAGCCCCCCAATGAACAGCTTCCCGGGCCGATCCGCTTCCACCATGTCTAGCGGTCGAGTGGGCAGCAACGGCGGCAGTCGAGCGCGCTCAGTAGCGGTGTCGGGCGAAAGCTCGGCACCCGTCGGCCCTTCCAGTATATTCTCTGAGGGCGAGGGCGGCTCCTACTGGTCGCCTCCGCGTCGTCGCTGCGCAGGCGGAACGCCCGGATTTAAGCCGCTTCCGTCTGGATCCCGCCGCGGCCGCTCCTGCGACCTGCGATTGGCTGGTCGTGGCCGGAGGGCAGGCCTGTCGTCAGGGAAGTCGACCGCGTGGCGGCTATTTCTGGTCTCGAACCGCGACGTGCTTTCTCCGGCTCTGCGTCAGGCCCTTGAATTCACTCATAAAGCTCTACCTCAAAATAAAAAGCCTTTCAGTTAAAAAAAAAAAATAAAAAATAAAAAAATCCCCCATTGCCTTTCACCTTTCACGGGAAGAATTAATAATGCATAATAATGCATTCCAGTCCGAGTTACCCGCCCTCCTTTCAAACGAAAAATACATCGAAAAGTGAAATACGTAATTAAAAATTTTATTTTTTTTAAATTAAATTTCCCCGTAAACTTTAATGAGACATTTTATTTTTGACGAAGGTGAAGCGAAGACTTGATGATGACAGGAGTTGGTAGGTGAGCTAGGAAAAAAAGCGTTCTGTCGATGCATCACCACCCTCTCTCCCCACCTCAGCGCCCTCCCCCCCATTCAAGTTTTCAACGTTCAAAGGCAACATTCAAAGGCTCAAACTGCCCTTTAAAGACACAAAAAGTCATTTTTAGAGAAAAACACAGGCAAACGAAAGTGCTGGGACACTTGTCAATGCAGCGTGTGATCAAGTCTTGTGAATGCAAGACATGGCCTCTTCCTCTGAAAAGGGATACCTGTCTCAGCAAAACAAAACAGTTGGGTTCATTCACAGATTATATATTAGAATCTAATGCGTCCTTAATGATAGCCGCTGAATGAAAGCAAGTAAGTGTGCAGAGTAAAGTATTTTTGCTGGAGAATATCATGTCTCTAACCACTTTTTAAAACTACACTATTTGGGGACTCTCTTTCAAAAAGTGGAATAAATTTTTCAAAGGCAGCAAATGGGGACGTTAAAGTCGAGCTGCATGAATCTACGTATGTAGTACCTTGGTTTATTACGACAGCTTTGTAGTATTGTAAGAGTCAAAGTAGGCAAGCATTTTTGTGATGTTTGTGACTTTAATAGGGACACTGAAGTTTTAAGGTGTTTTGTTACTGTAATTCAAAGCTATTGTTGAGGTGGTGGGTTCTGTTTGAGTTGCCTGTTTTTAAAATCTGTTTGGCTATTAACTTGATGCAAAAGTTAAAAGTAGCGAACATTTGGTTTTGTGCAGGAGTTATTTCCACTGCAGTGGATAAGCTCAATAAAGGTCATATCCCAAACAAAAAAAATTTAAAAAAATTATAGCAACCATGAATGGGAGTTAAAGTTAACATCTCACCTCAGTTCATATGATGAATTTCAGTAGATTTTATTAGCAAATAATTACTGTGTTTCTAAGTTCAACCTACCTATTGAGAATATTACAATATAATATACATCAAATTTTAATTGATGAGTTTTGTTTGCTCAAACTATAATTTTTGCATATCTAATTATGAAAGGTATGGATCCATAATTTTCTTTCTCACACTAACCTGGGAAATGTTTGCCTAAATTTCTTTTAAGGACTATTGAATTTTTTTTTTTACTGGCTTTTTTTCTATAAGCTGTACTTTTTAAAGAAATCATTCTTAATTAATCAGATATTTTATTATATTGATAGCTGCACAATTTTCTCTTTTTTGTGATCAATGTTATCACAAGATTTTTATCTTTATAAATTACCAGAATTTAGCTTCGCTGCCTCTCTATATTGATTTTATTTGGTGCCTTTGTCTTTTTCCTATATAGCTTGAATCTAGTTTATATTATTTTGGCTCTAATCATTTAGGTATACCGTGCATTCATTATTTTTATATGTAGATGTCACACACTTATGTGTGTCATCCTGTTGGACACCTGAAACTTACATATCAATTATATCTCCATTTTTAAAAGAGCTCTTCTAACTGGTATATCTAAGTTTAAAACTGTGTGCTAGTTAACACCACATTTTGAGGTGTTTTCATTGTTATTCAGCTCCTAACATTTCCTCATTTTCATTCTTTTGTGACACAGAATTATAGAGAAGTATGTTTTCAAGTTTTCAAACATATTGATGTTTGGTTATTATTTTTTTTATTTTTTAACCTACTCTGTATGATATCCATTCTTTTTGCTGAGACTTGCTTTGTGACCTTTTGCTTGTGTCTTGTGTGTGTGTTGTATGTGAAATGTTCCTTACATGCTTGAGAAGAACATATATATTCCAATGGTTGGAGTAAAACTCTTATATTATGCAGTTCAGTCTATCCTGTTCCATTATTTTTTATTTAAAATTTCTATCATTGTTGTTAATTGCTCATTATGTTCATTTTTTCTCCACTAAGATTATATTTGCAGATACATAAACATTGAAAATTGATACTTATTTCTGGTGGGTATTTTTATACAAAATGACCTTCACTCATATTTTTCACCTAAACTTGTTTTGGTTCTAACATAGCTCAATATTTTCCAGAGTTCTGTCAACTTATTGTGTGCCATTTCTTTTCTGCCTTCCCCCATTTTTTTTTTGCCTCTCCTTCTATCAAATGGATTGTCTTTCTTTGCCCTCTAATTATATGGAAGAAGTTATACCTTCTATTTTGATGAATAACTATCTTTATCTTTATTGAACATCTAAATTGTAAATTTATGCATTTATTTACAAAATCTTGAATTCATTTGATTAAAATTTGCATAATCATACATTATGTAACCACAACCCATATCAAAGTCCATAACATTTTTATCATCTGAAGTCTCCCTCTTGCCCATTTCAAAATAATGGGTTCCCCAGAGGGAGCCATTTTTCCTACTTATCAACCATAGTTTTGCTTATTCTTCAACCTTATTTTAGAAATATTTAAAATCATATTTTAAAATATTTTAAAATCATATTTTAAAATTTAGATTTTATAATTTAATCATTTATGATTTTTCCTTTTTTTTTTTTTTTTTGAACTAGGTCTTGCTATTTTGCCCATGGAACTGCAGGCTCATGTTGCCCAGGATACCACAGACTCAAGCAATCCCCAGCTTCGCTTCCCAGGTAGCTGGGATTACAGACACACACCACCATACCCAGCTATATTTTTTTGGAACTAAGTCTCACTATGTACCCCAGGTGGGACTCAAACCACAATCCCTAGCCCCAGCCGCTTTATAGGCTGAAGCTTACAGGCACGAGCCACCGTGTTTGTTTTTTCCTCTTAAAGTAATAAGTCATGAATCTAAATGACTTTTTTTTTTTTAAGTAAATGAGATTTCAAAGGGAAGAGGGTAGGCTGTGAGGACTGAGGAAAGATGACCAAGTTGATGTAAAGAGTAGCAAAACAATGTAGGAGTCTTGCACAATCTCTGAAAATGTGCCCATGAGAGGTCTTCTTGTATAGGCACTACTATAGCTAAAATAAGTAATACCAAAAAATGCAAGAGAGTTTCTAAAACCAACTTATCTCTTAAAAGGAAACATTAAGAGATAAGACTTCCAGTGATTGAAAATTAGTACAAATTACAATCAAGCAAAAATACTTTGTATGTTAGGGTATATTCAGTTCTAATATATACTCTAAAATTACTTTTTCCTTTTTATATGTCAAATAAAAATAAATTGTTTAGTGTCAGGCTTATTTCACTCCGTATGGTATTTTTGAGTCATCCATATATTGAATATAGCCGTAGTCTGCTCTTTGTGTTTGACTTGGGTTTTATAAAAGATACAAGAGAGGAAACAAAAAGCAGCAGTAGGATAGAGAAATGGAAACAGAAAAATGACCTGAGGGGCATTAGGAGACTGGGAAAAATATAGACAGGTAGTAGGAAATTTCTGAAAATGGTTTGGGCACAGGCTAGGACAACAGACATTAACAGCATTGTGCTTTCTTGAAAATTCAAGACAGGGCCTGGGATCACCTTCCGGATTCACCTTGAGCTGGTGGAAGCCAGGCTACATTTTGGTCAGATCTCTTTGCACAAGGTGCAGACAAATCCAATTCACAGCTCACAGAGTAACTGATTTAGGAGTAGTTATCTTTGGTTCTGAGTACTGCAATTCATATTAATATAAACCCACAGCTCACAAAGGAACCATCACAGATCATTACAGCTGACTATTCTCAAAGCAGCAGCTATCCAGAAGCATTGTGTAACACTGTCAAGTCTCTTTACTCTGAGAAGGGGTACAGTCTAGCTCTTCCATAAATCCCAGTGGAACACTCTATGTGAAGCAGCTGAGATGCTGTGTATGTTTGCAAAGTCACATGGTTTTGCAATAATCAAGATTCAACTGTCAAATATGCCAGTTCCTCAAGTCACGATAAATGCTGTGAAAGAGGTATACATAGTAAGAAACTTTTTTTTCCCCTTGCAATTATTTATTTGCAAGCCTAACAGAATGAAAAGCAGATAGAATGACTTTCATTATGCCCCAAGACAATACACATGCCAGCGTGATTTGAGGTAATATAGTGCTCAATGTACTGGTCATATAGTGGTCATCTAGAGAGAAGATGAGTAGCCATTATTATCTTGTGGTGAATTATATGGTATGGTATGTATTTCAGGCCTCTCCTTTAGTGTCAGTTCTCTAGGACCTGCCTAATTCCTTTCCTGCGGTTCCTGCTAAGAGGTGTATTGGATTGCTGACAAACTTTTGGGTCTCAGCGGCCCCCCGTCTGTTCCACTGGGTATTTCCACAAGGCACTGGGTGATTCTTGAAATTTGATTGGGAGTCTGCTATTGGAAATCCTTTCTTTTCTTTCATTCCATGCCCTTTGAACTGCATACCAATAAAGATCTTTGCTCATGAGAAGGGGATATATTTCCATTTCTTTTGTGTCTTCTATCTCTTTTAACAGCATTTTGTAGTTTTTGTGGTATTAATCTTTCATCTCTTTTGTTAGGTTTATTCCCAGTTATTTAATTTTCTTGGTGCAATTGTAAATGCAAGGATTCTTTTAATTTCTTCTTCTTGTGGTATATTTACATAATGGAATATTATTCAGCAAGCAAAAAAGACAAACATTCCATTTGCAGCAACATGGATGGAGCTGGAAGGGATAATGCTGGCTGAAACTAGTAAAAAGGAAAAAGATAAATACCAGATGATCTCACTTATATAAATGTGGAATAAGATAAATCAAGCACAAAAATAGTCAAAACAAGTTGACCATAGAAATGAAACATTCAGCAAAGAAGAGAGGGAGGGAGGGAGAACAGGAGGGAGGAAGATGAGGGAAAACAGTGATGGGTCACAGGTGACATGGTGGTGGGAGAAATATGGGGACTACTACAGTGTAAAAAAATTAAAACACAAATATATTATTTAAAAAATCATTGAACACACTAAAAGTTTGCTTTGTTTGCTTCTGTGCAAACAGATGGTCAGACTTCAGAACTGGCAAAAGTGGGTTTTTTCCCCTTCACAGTTTGGGGTCGATGAGTACCCTCTGTTATGACTGATTTCACTAAGACTCATGAACTAGAGCAATCATTTTGACACAATCACAATTAAAACACCTGAAATGGTGAAAAGATGTTAGTTGAATAGTTTATGTGTGTGTGTGCACTGCCCCCCATATGCCCATGTGAAAGAACAACTCGTGCAATTTTGCAATTCTTTTACAAGTACAACTAGCAAACTCCAGTAGATCTGATTGATGGGTGAAAGTTTAAATACCAGTGACCAAAAAAGGGTACACAGAGAACCAGGTGAAAAGGGCACATTTCCTTTGGAGTCCCTTGCTGATTACAATAGCATCAGTATCCTCCAATTAAGTAATTAAGCAGGAAAGCCTCTATGGGACTTAGAGAGCAGAGATGCTCCAAGATGAAAAAAGAAACACACTGGGGAATAGAAATGACAAGTTAAAAAAAATAATTGCCCTTTTCCCAATAATAACAGTAAAAATTCTCTGAAATGGGCTGTGCCCGGACAGGCAAGAGTTGGACAGCACCAAAACTATTTAAAAAGTCCTCGACTCCTCAGGGTAGACATTACTAACATTGAATAAGGCCTTCATCCATCCTGGCATGAAGGAATCTCTCTGGAAGCAGCACTAGAGTCTGTGGTCTGGGACTTTGTTCTTGACAAAGCTCAAGAGACTGGTGATCAGAGTGGGCAGTTTTGGGTTCAGAGGTCCTGGCAGCTGCCTCTCTGCCCAGGCAGGGAGGAGGTGCCACTTCTGAGGTTGAATCCCAGGTGGCTCTCACCAAACTCTGGAGGAAGCTTCAGGATATGAGCATGGAGTCCATAAGCATCTCAAATTTGGTGCCTTTATATCATTTTTCAGAGATATTGTGAGAACCATCTGTTAATCTCAATTTAGGCTGTCCCAACACAGCCAGGTTTTATGTCTTTGCCTTTCCCATATCTGTTTATCAGTGTATTCCTAAACATGGTAGCTTTTTAATGATACTTCATGATCATTACAACGTCAATAGATATGACACTCCTTGATTTACTGACCTGGAGCTTCAATGAGAGGGATAGGGAATGTCATATGATAGAAAAGGATACTGGTTATCTCATCCTTATTCCAGTGAGATTTTCAGAGAAAGGACATATTCACTGATAAACCTGCAACTGGATAAGGACCCCATCTCCAAACTACATGCTTCTAGATAAAAAAAAAGGGGTAGCAGTGACTGTTTCCCTAATTAGGAAAGGGCAAAGGACTCTGGCAAAGAGAAAAATTTCACTGCTCTCAATTCAAAACAATCTGCATTCTTTAAGTAACAGCAATAATGGTAATAAGAAGGCATAATGGCACCTCACAGGGCCCCAACTGACCTATTCCAGTATTCCAATACTATTCCAGTATTAGGTGACACTAGAAGAATTACTCTGGGCATACTGAGAAAAGTTCCTCTGAATCTTTTGGGGGAGATCAACCCCAGAGTGCTCAATAACCAAGCTCAATTAGAATTGAAATGTACTATTCTAAGCAAGAGCATTATGAAGAAAAATTGGGCACAGGGGATTCCTTGGGTGCTAGGCTATTAGCTGGAGATTATCTGGTTTTCCAGGGTATATTAAGCAGGCTGTTAAATTACTGGGGTTCTAATACCTTAGTAGCCTCCAAAGCAAACCAAAATGCAAATGCTTATAAATATCTCAAAGTTAAAAATGGGAAAACCAAGGACAATCACAGCCAAAAAGGTTTTTCCAAATAAGGGCTATATTTTAGCTATCACCAATCAAATAATTTTCTAATCTTGCTTCTACATCCTCTGTGAAAGACGCCCACTTAGCTCCTATTGGCATTCTTCAAGCCACTTCTAATTTGGCACTGCATGCTTCATATTGATTTCTATTTAAATACTCTCAAAATTTTTATAATTCAATCTATTGATTTTTTGGGAAGAGTTTGCAAAGGGTCAGTATTATATATTCCTCGCCAAGTTGGGTAGATTTCAACAGTGAAGCTGTTTGGTCCTGGACTTTTGTTTTTTGGGGAAGTTTTTTATTACTGTTTCAATTCCCTTACAATAATTGAGCGACCTACATAAGGTTTTCTGTTTCTTCCTGTTCAGTCTTGTGAGGCTCTATGGGTTTAATAATTTATCCAATTCAAGATTGTACAACGTACTGAAATTTTGATAGAAATCACCTTGATAAGCATTTATCAACTCATTTACTGAGATTTTACTTGGGCAGCTCAGCAATTTTTTTTTTTATCAGTCTGTGGAATTTTTTCATGTCACTGAACAGAATGAGGACATGGTGAATACATTCATTTCTCTCAGATTCTTGATTTTCACCTCAGCAATTCTGTTGCATGTGAAGGAGATGCTGCAGCCACGTGGAAGGATGCCCTGCCCCTTCCCTACCCACACACCCTCTATCCTTCCTCTGGCTAGCAAGATGGTGATCACAAGGAATCAGCCTTCAGTAATGAACCCTCTCTATGCATCATTTATAACAAATGCCTGCCTTACCAATGTTCTGTAGGTACCAGCCTCAGTAACAATACCTGTGAAATTTCAAGGGATTGCCTTCTGCCCCATCTATCTGATCCACTCTTATGGCTCACCCTGCCTTATTTACTTGGGAACTAAAGGCTTTCTTATCAATAGACAAGGAGGAAAAAGACTACTGAGTTCATGATGGACTAAGGAAGTCCAAAAGTTCCTGGACACTTCTCCTATGAATTGACTTTCCTCAAATCGAGATCAAGGGCTGCCTAGAAATTTTTGACAAATACAGTAAGAAAGGAGTGACTTTATGCCAATTCTGGACATTGCTTTTGAGAGAACCAGCAACTTCTACTCGGCCTCTTCAAGAACTGACTCACCCCTGAAGAACTCAGTCATCTTCACTGGAGGGACAACAGGTAAAGGCCCAACACTAGAAGGAGAAGCCTAGTCCAACCCAACTTTCCAGTCACCTTTGCCAAGACACTAGGTATGTTGGTAAAGTCATCTTGGAGCCTCCAGAATAACCTTGCTGGAGCTGAATACCATTAGAGGCTCCAAATGATGTCATGTAGAGCATAAGAAATGCTTAGCTAAGCCCTTTCTGAATTCTAACACACTGAATCATGAGATGTAATAATGCAGTTATTTTAAGTCACCGAGTTCTGGTAAAGTTTGATACATAGCAATATAGCAATATATAACCAGAAGTCTTTCACAGAAAATTTTTTATCATGTCATTATTTCTGCCAAATGGAGAAATCACCAGCTGTAACTCTAACCCTCAAAACTGCATCTCTCCATATCCTCACAACAGGCTACAGAATATATTTATTGCACAGTGGACCCGATTTTCTATCAAGACTACAAAGTCTCAAATATTAAGAATTGTCTGAGAAATTATTATTAAAGTGTCAGTTCCTGATACAGTAGGTCTAGCAAGGGGCTCAGAATTCTGCATATCAAGAAACAAGCAAGTGATTTTGACAACTGCATTTCCAAGAACACAAAGAGAAGCATTCACTAAAAATGCGCCAGAGATGGGGAGGCTGTGAACTATCAGTCAGTGGGAATGAAGAGAAAGAAATACAAAGTACAGTAAATTGCAGGCCATCTGAATTAGTAGGTTCTGAATACAAGTGAAAACATCACATGCTTCCCAGAGATTTATGTTCTCTTTTATTTTAGCCTCTCAAACCTGATGTGAAACAGAACAAACATTTTATAGAGAAGTGACTAACCTACATCTAACACATCAAATGTAATATACCTAGGAGTCCCACATCTTTTCACCTTGTGGCCTTTATTTAACTTTTTAAAAATAACATCAACTTCTTCAAATCAGAAAAGCTGCCACCAGGAACCTTCTTCATTAGGATCATTACAATCCTGCTTAATGACTAGGTCTGGATTACTAACTCTCACACCTTTCAACAGCTTCTGGGCTTCTTCATCAAATTCCTCTCTGCACAACCTGAGAAAACAAGGTAACAGCTCTTTTTGCATTCAATATTCCCACAACCCTTTATTTTCTCTGGAGGATTTATTTTCGTGTGGGCATTGGAGTGAGAAACATTGTTAAAGTAGAATTTTTAAAAAAATAGCTGGGGAGTGGGAAAGGAAATGGAAGGAATCACTGAGGAAGTTACAGCAGTTGAGGGAAAACAGGAGAAAGATTAAAATCTAAATGGACCTTGCAACCATCTTTCTGTATTCAAACAAAATGTTACTGCAAACGATGAACACACCTAACATATTTATTATATGTTAGACACTGTTCTAAATACTGGTGACCCAATCTCACAGCAACCTTAAGGGTATCATCAGTGTCCCCATTTGCAGATAAGGAAACAGAAATTGGGGACAGCACAAGTTCAAGTATTTATATGGTATGGGGCAAGGCCAGAATCCAAACTGGAGTTGTCTGGCTCTATAGAGTCCTCACTTAACCATTATATTACATCATTATGTTTCTCAACATTTGTAAGTGTGTGTGTGTGTGGGGGGGGGGTACGAAGGGACCTAGAAAATGCCCAAGGATCCACAACCAAGGTCTGGAACAAGCTTCCCACATCCCTCTTCCCAGGAAAATTTCCCCCAGATAAACCAATGAAGACTCACCCCAGGACCTGTAGTTTACATTCAGGAGACTTCAGGACTTCACATAGTTTCATAATTCCTTCACACCCCAAAGTATTCTTTGAAAGGTTTATTAATACCAGTTTTTGGTTGCTGCTTAGAGTACAGGCAAGATCCTGACAACAGAGAGAGGTCAAACCACAAAATTCTAACCTGCAGGAAAGAGATTGAAGATAAAATTAACTTTATTCCATAAGGGAGCAAGCACACAAGATATGTGAGCTGGGGGCGTAGGGCAACTACAAAAATTTAAATAATGAACACAATTAGTACAAATCCAAGATATGCAAGTACTTGTAAAATTCATTATTAGTAGATAATCATGGCTGAATAGTGATTTATCATGAGTTATAAATTCACAATATAGTCCAGGGAATAAAATATGTAAACAAGGCCGGGCACGGTGGCTCGTGCTTGTAAGCTTCAGCCTATGAAGCGGCCGGGGCTAGGGATCGCGGTTCGAGTCCCGGGTGGGGCCCATAGCAAGACCTAGTTCCAAAAAAAAATAGCTGGGCGTGGTGGTGCATGCCTGTAATCCCAGCTACCAGGGAAGCTGAGGCTGGGGACTGCTTGAGTCTGTAGTACCCCGGGCAAAGAGAGCCTGCGGTTCCACGGGCAAAAAGAGCAAGACCTAGTCTCAAAAAAAAAAAAAAAAAATGTAAACACACCAAGGAAAATTATATGGTTGTCTTTAAAAAGCAAAGATAGCAGGTGTTTAGCATCATGCTACTTATACAAGTAAAAAATGCATATACCGGTAATATCCTTTACCCCTCTCTAATCTTTCTCAGTACAGGGAGTCCTACTTTTTTAGTTCCTTTATTTTCTACCTGTCTTTGTCTTTCTTAAATAAATATGCCTCCTTCAACATAAAAAAAATACATCAAGAACTAATCTTTTACAAGGTCATGGACCATTCTATGGCATATTTCAACACATTAAGGTCAGGTGCCTATGGGTGGAATGGAAACAAGTTAATCACCTTAGAGAATAGACGGGAACTATCTAAATTAGAAAATGGGTGATACCCATTTTCTGCTTTTGTACTGAGGATAATATAAGGCACTCCATTACCCTGAGACTTATTAATCGAATGGTTGAATTACTGAATGTTCCAGTAGTTAATAAGGTGAAAAAAAACACACACACCCCCAAAAAAGAAGGGGAGAGAGAGATAAAAGGAAAATTCTAGCTGGGCGCAGTAGTGTGTGCCTATAATCCAAGTTACCGGGAGGCTGAGGCTAGGAATCAGTTGAGTCCATGGGTTTGAGATGACCCTGGGCAATATAGTGAGATTTAATCTCTAAAAAAACATAGCTGGGCATGGTGGTGCACACCTGTAATCCCAGCTACTGGGAGGCCTCAAAAATAGCCGGGCGTGATGGTGCATGTCTACAATCCAAGCTACTGGGAGGCTGAGGCTAGGAGTCACTTAAATACATGGGTTCAAGACAGTCTTGGGCAACATAGTCTCTAAAACAGAAAAAAAAATCATATTCCCAAATTATATATGCTCCTTGAAAATCCAAATAAATATATAGAGAATCAAACAGAGAATGTGACTGGATATGAAATTAACACCAAAACTCGTGTGTTTTTATAGATAAGGAATGAAAGAATAACAAAAATAGCATTTACAACAGCACTGAAATATAGCAAGAACTACACATTAAACAACAGCAAAATAGTTAAAGGAAAAATTACTGTATTATCAACAGATCTGAGTAAAGCTGTCTCATTTTGTATATCAAGCGAGAGATTTAGTGCAATCCCAATCAAAACACCAGCCTACAGGGAGGTATGTGGAGAGGTGCATGTGCACGGGTGTAATTGACTAGCTTATATTTAGATTTTTATTTAGGAATGTAAGAGGGAAGAAGGGATAAAATTCCCTTAAAGAAAAAGACTACTTGGATTGTTTCCAAAACTTAACTAGTTTAGTGCTGCACGGAACACAGAAGTGTGTATGTCCCTTTGAATAAGTGCTTTTGCATTCTTCGGGTAGATGCCTTAGATCTGTTAATTTAGTTGGTGTATCTATTTTTAATATTTTGAGAAGTCTCCATCCTGTTTTCTGGAGGGACTGGAGTACTCTGTATTCCCACTAACAGTGTGCACAGCTTCATTTTTCTCCACATCCTCACTAACACTTTATCTTTTTGTTATGAGTCATTCTTGCAAGTATGAGTTTTCATTGTGATTTTGATTTGCATTTTCCCTAAGTAGTGAAGAGTATTTTTTCATGTATGTTGGATATCTGTGTATCTCCTATGGAAAAATGCCTGTTTATCTCTTCTGACCATTTTTTAGGGGGAGGGTGTTATTTCCTTTTTATTGAGTTGTGTGACTTCTTTGTAGATCTTGTCCGTTGTCAGATGTATGATGTATAAAACTTTTCCACTCTCAGCAGACATCTTTGTCTTAACGATAGTGTCTAACTGTGCAGAAGTGTTTTAGTTTGATGTAATTCCAATTGTGAAGCCACAAAGACATCACTTAAGTCTATGTCGGAGTATTTTGCATGTTCTATTTTAGTTTCCTGTCTTATATTCAAGTATTTTTATCCATTTTGAATTGATTTTTGTGTGTAGTATAAGATCCTATATGGTGTCCATTTATATGTGTAATAGAGAGAAACAAAATTAAAGATTATATAAAATAAAAAAAAATAACAAACCCTAGAAATCTGACTGTAAAATTGAAGCTACAGGAATGGGGGAAGGGGATGATGTGGAAGAAAAAAGTGAGGAGGTGGCACCATGGACCCTGGTAGAGGACTTTCAGTGCTTTGTGGAGGGGAAAGTGTGATGTGGTAATGCATACCTGAATGGTATGATCTTATACCTCTAAATCATATACAATGTTGTAAACCAGTGCTAATTTTAAAAAAATATAGGATGATTTGGCTCCACTGGCCATCAGGACTTTTCTAGTATGCATATATACATATGCATGCAACTGTATTAGCTAAATGTTAAATGTGTACATGTCTCAGAATTCATGTAGTCAAATGTTCACAGCAGAGGCAATAAAGGAAATAAAAATGAAAACAATCCAATGTATATCCACAATAGAGTGATTATATATAGCCTGTGGTATAGTCACTTGTAATAATTTATGGAAAGGAAAATGAATATAAGTATTGCTACATGAAACAACTAGATGACTTAACATTAAGAAAATTGTATTAAACAAGAAAAAATCATAATGCAAAAGAAAACAGAATAGGATTCTGCAAATATACAGTGGCCTTAATTAAATGGTGTATGAGATAAACTGATCAGATTTTAGACACAGCCTCTGTCAGAATAATCAGAATGACCAAAAATGTGGTGTATCGCATAAAAATTAACCAGAAGTCAGCTGTATTGGTGAAAGAGGGTGAATACACTGTTAGAAGACCTTCTATGAAGCTGTCACCCTTCTACATTTTTTCCAAAAGAAATACAAGGCCCTGACAATGTGTGCCTTGGGCCATTTCCTAGGTTGTGTGTACAGTGAACAGCTTGCAGGGACAATCTGCCCTCTGTAAGAAACAGCAGTTGACTCATAGCTTACTATAAAATGTAAGTCCACCACCTTCATTGTTTCTCTTTTGGCATACAACCTGAGCTCCTCACAAAGACCCTGTGATACTTGAAGGACTAGAAAAAAAAATAACAGAAATGTGCCAGTGCTTATGCTTCTATGCCATGAGTAACGACATCCTTTGTCCATCCCTGATAGGATTCTTGTCTCTTACCAGGATCTATGAAACAATAGGTTAACTTACTGGGTTATATGTAAAAATTAAACTCCAGACCCAAAAGTTTCAGCATCACTATTACTGTAAAGAAAATAAACAGTCAATGCAAACAGAAAAGGTGATACTTTCTTGAAGTGTCAGGGAAACCATCAGATTCCTAAAGGCTAAGTCATTTCCTCATACCTGAACTTCCCAGAGGTAGGTACCTGATGTTACATAAAATATACAAGTCAGTTATCAGTTCAGTATTTCAAAGCAAGAAAACAAACTAAACATTCTTTGACTGAACATTCAAAGAGCCCAAGATATATGGTTAGAAAATAAGGTTTTCTTAGAGTACATGATACGTGAGCATTGGTAGCATTTTTCCAAGTAGATGAATGCTAAAATCTTCTATTTAATAAGAAAAATTAATTCAAGAACAGACAAAATAGCTGAAGGATGATAGAATGTGGAAGGTCTAAATCAATTACTATTTACTGAATATATGTCCTGTTCAAGATGCAAAGTGGGTAGGAGACACAATTGTAAATATGGATTCCATTCTGAGAACATGTAACACACAGGTCCATATGTTAAAAATTCAGATTCTCTTTTCTGAGAATGACTTACATTTAGCGCCATTTCTTTTTCATCCTCTTTTTATATACAAAATTCATTCAAGCTTTAATACACACCAAACAGGCATCATTTTCCTAATGGAAAACTGAACTCACCCAAGCCTCTGAATAGTACAGTTTGGATGCCTCAAAGCCTCATTCAGAATTTTCATTCCATTATCCTGCAAGTTATTGTTCCCAAGTTCCAGGCTATGTAGGTTTGGGTTGTTCAAAATAGCAGAGGCCAGATCAACACAGCATGCACTAGTGAGACAACAGTTCATCAACCTGCAGGAAATATAAAAGAGAAGTGAGACCCTGAGTAGTGGGGCTTAGTTTATTCCTAGGAGAGATGCTTAGTGCATTCCTAGAGAAATTTGAACCTCTTTTCTGACCCCTTTTTTATCTGTAATCCAAGACACACAGGAGGAAGGTCTAACATTACATAAACACTGAGTAAAACTACTTTTTCCACAAGCAGGCTTTATTTGCCAAACTTCCCATATCCTAGGAACGCTGATTATCAAAACTAAAAAAAAAATATATATATAAGCCTTACCAAGGAGCCCACAGAAATCTATTCTTTCAGTTTCTAATATACTTTCAGGCCTTCATAGGTCATCCAATAGCATTTATAATCTTGCCATACCCTATGCACTAAAGCCACACAACAAAATCTTCTTACTCTTTCAAATCTAAGGTAACTCAATCTCCTCTGTCCCAGTCTTTGCTTCTTGGGACTTTTGCCATAACCTTTCAGCAACTACAGAAGGTACTGTGGTTGTCTTTATTATTTTATTTCCCTTTTATCAATATTTTCAGTTACTTGAGAACAAGAGCATCACCTTAATAGTAGCCACCTTTAGTCCCTCAGCAACCCTCATGCTTGTAAATATTGGTTGAGAGAATCTACATGGCCTACATAAAGTCTATGGAGGTAGCTAAGAGAGTACGTTTATGTGTTTAAGCATTACTGAGAGACAGTGAGGTAAGTAACACCTTGAGTGTGTAAGTTATATAGAAATTATACCTGCCATTGAGAAGAAAGCATTGGATTTAATGAAAAGTTCAATTATGTAGAATTTTGTCTTCCAGTCAAATAATAAGGGAACTTCAAGAATCCCATAACTCATATCATACATGCTTTTCTAAAGGAAGTATATAGGTGCTTATTGGAGCCAAGTGTTTAATTATCTGTGACAGTTCCGCTGTTAAACTTATTTGAAAATCTAGCTATCATAAATTAGACCAGTCAAGTCAGAGACTGCTGGGTATACCAATGACCTTGAGTTTACTGTTCCAGAAAAATAATGCTAGGGGCATTATTAATGACTCACCCAGGCTACTAGCTCCTAGCAGGTAAATCAGCTAAGATAACTAAGTGACACCTCTGTCGTGCTTCAGCACAGCCACAATTTTTACATAATGAAATACTAAATATCATGCAGCCATTAAAAGAATTGATGACTGTGAATATTCAAATTTGTTTCTAAAATACTATCACATATAAAAAGGAAACCACAGAGCCATGTGTCTATAGTAATCAGAATTACATATATAATACATAGATGTGTAAATTTACAAAGTAATAAAAATACTAGGAATAATAATGATTGCAGTTTAAGAATGACTAGAAGTAGAATGTTTTTTTTAAAAATTCACCTACCAGGAAGAGCAAAGTGGGGTGGAGGCACATTGGACAATGGTGAAAGGCTATGGGTGCCTTGACGGTGGGTTTGATGTGGTGATACACACCTGATCTGTATGATCTTATAACTCTAAACCATGTACAGTTTTATAAGCCAATGTTACCTTATTTTAAAAAAAAAACTCTCTTCTATTGTCTTTCTGAGTTGACCTAATTACAATACTACATTTAAGAAGGAAACTAGTAGAGCATAGTTGCAGTTCAGGGACTGGGGACCATCCAAGGAAAAACCAAAATGGCTACACTGTTCCATTTGGTACCTGGCCTTCCTTCCCTAAAGTTATAATTAGTTAGTTAGAATTGTAATTTAGTTATAATTAGTTATAATTACTTTAGTAATTAAACCAATGTGATAAACAGCTTCTCTCAGGCAGACTCAAAGAGAGGGAATCAATGCAACTTTTCTCAGACAGTTCTTGAGCTGTCAGACGCTCCTTTCATAGCTCCCCTTCCTTAAACACCATAGTTAAAGTAAGGGAAAACCTACTCCAGGTCCTGAAGATTACAGCACGGAGGCTGAAAGGCACCACACAGAAGCTTTACTCCATCATCCTGTAGCAAATTTGACCCCAGGTCCAGATGCATCAGACTCTTGTTGCACAGAAGAGAGGATGAGAGATATTCACCGCTAAGTGAAGTGAAATGGCAGTCCCTCAGCCTGAAGAGAGACAGAGTCACTGCTTTATTGCCCCAAGATTTCTATCTCTGAAAAGGCTTCATGTTATGAGAACTTACTTTAATTGTCAACATAACACCTCAGATCAAATGTTCCCTTTCTGCATTATCTCTTTGCCTGTCTTTTTGGGAAACAGGTTTGCCCCCAAATGGGCAAGAAACTGGATTCATGTTCTTTAAATTTTTTCTTACTATAAGTAAAATGTTAACTCCTACGCACTATCATATAGTGACCTATAGTGCAAAGTGGCTACACAGAACAAAGCAGCAGGCATATAGAGTAGGAATAATCTTAATAAGTACTTTTCATACATAATTAAAATGATATTTCCAATCATCAGGCAAAAGAAATATGCTATAAATGATTCTGGGAAAATGGGTCTGATATATGGGGGGGAGTTTAAGTCTCAAAAATAATTTGGAGCAACTGCACAGTTCATTGTTAAAAATTAAAGCATAAAGGGTAGGGAAAGGTAACAAATGGATTTTTCAATTAAAAAAGGTTGTTCCAATTATAAGAAAACTAGCAGTCTGAGGTAGAAGCAATTTTGCCATCACAAAAATTTTCAACTCTACAGTCTAAACATGACCATAAAGTGAGAAATACAGCAACATGGTAAGTATTTCATACATGTGATATTAATATATGAAATTGACAACATATCCAGAAGAAAACTGAGCCTAAGAGTTAATTCCATTAATATCCAAGAACAAAAACATCTGAAAATGCTCAAATCAAATACTTAGTTATTTTTGACTAATATTGGTCAAAGGACAGTAGTACTGAATGAGGGTACTAAAATGCAGGCCCAGTGATTGGTGAAGGAATATAAATAACTTATATAGAAGGCAGTTTAAACATATTTGATAAAAACAACTTTGGCTCATCAATTTCTGATCTAAGAAATTATCTTACAGCAATGACCAGAAAAATCATACTGAGTTCACACATACAATGCTGCTTTTCTGTTGGATGCGATTTATGTACAGTTACCTGTCTTGAGTCCATGATATAGAACTGGGTAAGTGGATACTGAATTCACTGGTTTCTTTTTCATCTATTGGTTTCTTCTTATGAGCAATTTGGCAAGATGCAATATCTTCTTCACCTCTATGATGAGGTGCCTGGAACTTGGGTCACTAATTTGACACTACCAGGAACTTTTGTACAAGTTAAACACTAAGCACAGGGCCCAGCACAGAATGAAGAATCAATAAATGCCATAAAATAACATCTTTATCACCTTCATTATCATTAAGGTAACAGTGAGAAAAATCAAAGGATAGAAAATACTCATAATATTCCCATCTAAAATATATTTTAATGCATGTATACTGAAAATAAAAACAAGCAGAGACTTACACAAGGCTCTGGAGAGTACACCGTGGATGTTTCAAGGCATCACTCATAAGCTTTGCTCCATCATCTCCCAAGACATTTTCCGACAAGCATAAATGTGTCAGATTTTCATTGGTGATGAGACCCAAAGAAAGATCCTCACAACCAACTACAGTGAGGCCACACCTTCTTAAGCTGAAGGAGAAATACAGATGGCAAGGGAACAGTGAATTCCCAAAGTTCATGCTTTTCCCTTTCATAGGGATGTTAGCTAGTACTTAAAATCCCTATAACTTCTATCCAGGAGCAACCTCATCAAATCTACTTAAATTATAAATTTCAATGCAGCAGTGCACAGGGCATGATAAAACACAATGAGGGAGGGGAGGAGAAGTCTGAAAAAGAATGAAATCTAAACTAGTGGAGGGAGAAAAGAAGTAGAGTGCATCCAGGATTGACAGATGAGTCAACCCCCATAGAGTTTCCCCCACTGGCACATATGACTAGAGAGGCAAAAAAACAAGACTCACGACAGTCTCTCTAGGTAACACTCTGGATGACGTAAGGCCTCGCATAACAGCTTCACCCCATCATCTGATAAATTATTGGTGGACAGATTCAGATTTATTAGGCTCTGGCTGCTGATGAGGGCCTTAGAGATATTTAGGCAACTAGCTGTCGTTAGGTCACAGGATTCCAAGCTGGAAAACAATACAGTAAAATAGAGAAGACAATTCCTCAGAGAAGAATTAGAACTACCATTTACCAGTCAGAGGGTGGGGTCTTCCAGTCTTTAGGGTCTGTTCTGAAAATCCAGCTTCCATACACAGCTTGAGATATATTTAACAAAGCACAAGACTGAGAGGTGGGGGTTGCCATCACCATATCTCCAATTTTCTAAGAAAATATGTATGAGCACATTAAAAAATATTTTTAAATAACCTTCTTAAAACTTGGTTAAAATTTCCTAACTACAGCATGGAAAACTAGTGGGTTGAAGGATGGCTTTATCCTGGCAATCTTTGACTTCTGAAACAGACCAGAGATGGGCAGGATTAGGAGCAAAAGTTGTGACTCCCACAGCTGTTTCCCAGAGGTTCATTTATTCATGTCAAGTTATGTTTTGTGAGGAACCCAGGTACCCATGTTTTCTGAGGAATCAAGTCCTTGGGAGACCAAACAAACAATTCAAAACTAAGACTAAAGTGGTTTCTAAAAAATAAAGTAACGGGGGAGCAGAAGAAAGAGTTCATGAACAATGCGAATTTTTAGAGTCATAAGAAAGATGTAGAAATAGGGCTACAATGAATTTCTAGTATATGAGAGAGGGGGGAAGGAGAAACCATTTTAAAATTCCAATTTAGAGAAATCACTTCTGAGCAGGAAAAAAGGTTGCCAGAAGATTAAAAGGTACTTTTATGTAATAGTAAGGAAAGGTGGGTCAAAGTTTTCTGACTGCAAAGGATGCTAACATCCGATTTCAAATTCTGTCATTTTATAGGATCAATGTGGTTTTGCAAACCAGAGCCAAGAAACAGAACCAAGACAGTATCAAGATTTCGTGCTTCCCTCCTAAGAGAATTACCTACATTAGTCAGGGGAACAATACATCCACTGAGGCACAAGGTTTGGAAAGAAACTGGAACACCTCCTGGTGACCAGCTCATAAAACACCAGAAGGGGACAGAGAAAACTCATACTTCCCTGACCAAGAGTTGGGTAAAGAAAAATAAATGGAGGCTACAATACGAAATAAAGCACCCAATCAGCCAGCAGCCCTGGGGAGGGGAGAGACAAATGGTTAGAAGCTACACACTTTTGTTGAGGGAAAACAGATACAGAGAAGGCAGTGCTCCCTATAGACCAGGTGTAAAGAATAAAGATACTCTAGTGCAAACACCGGACAGTACCCACTGGGACTGGCACTGACCTTGTGAATTGCACTGCATCACATAGACTTCAGAGTTCTGTGTCTGGAACCCCAGAGAGAAGGGACATCTGTGGTGTTACAAACATAAACCAGAACCCCTCCCACACCCAGAAATTCCACATCAGCAGTTTACCCCTTCCATGCCCCTCCACCACCCTCTGAGTGAGCAGCTGTAAATAAGGTCTCCAGACCTATGAAGTTGGCAAAGGCAACAAGTAAAGAAATTTAGACTGCAGTAACCAAAAAAATGGTCTAAAGGACAGTTCAAAAGATCAATGAAATCAAAAAGTTGACAAAATAGACAAACCTCTAGCTCAGCTGACAAAGAAAAAACAGCAAATACTAATAGAATCAGAAATGAAAGAGAAGTTACAACAGTCATCTTTGAAATACAGAGAATGTAAGGATATCAAGAATATTTGTATGCAATTTGAACAACCTGCAAGAAATTCTTAAGCATACACAATCTTTCAAGACTGAATCATGAATAGAAAACCTGAGCAGACCTATTATAAGCAAGGAAATTGAAACAGTATCAAAGGTGTCCCCCCTCCCCCCAAAAAACAGGCCCAGACCTTTTCACAAGTGCATTCTACCAAGTCTTCAAAGACAAACTAATACTGTCCCCAAGTTCTTTCAAAAAATTAAGAGGGAATGCTCCTGAAACAGGGTATAATGAAGACTTTCTGTCTTTACTTAACTGTTTACCCCTATCTGCTTGCTTCTTTCTCCAAAGCAGGCTACAAACAGTTCCTTTGCAATTACCTTTAACCTTAACTGGATACAGCTATCTGCCTGCTTCTCTCTCTAAAGCAGGCTACACACTCTTCATTAGCATTTTCACTGATCACCTTTACCATTGATATGCAAACATCAGCTACCAAGCTTCTCTCTGCTTTCAGTTCCAAAAACTGCAGAAAAGAAAAACTTTAAAACACAGTTTAAACTTTCCACTCGTGGGTTCTTACCACCATCCCCAGCCTTCTCAACCAAAATACCAAACCAAT
>PVHY01005174.1:0-85376 GCA_004024945.1 Uropsilus gracilis | reverse complement strand
CCCCATTGTCTCCTGTTTAAGATTGCAGATTTCAAGGACAGGTATGCTAAAATGGGAGACCTTAGCTGGAATTTCCCTTCAGGGGGAGGAAGAAGTGAAATGGTCAAGGTGAAACAGGTTTCCTGGAAGGTGGGAAATCAGGGTATATAAAGGGTGTGCAAACAAAGAGAAGGATTCGATTCGATTCAGGAGTCATTGGATTCAGATTGGAGATTTGAATATGGACATTGGATCGAGAGAGGTTCAGTGGAGGAGAGATGGGAATCGGCAAAGATGTGAGCCATGTGAGCTTGGCCATGTGGCCACCGAGGGCCTGCAACCATTGGCTGACCCAGGCTGGCAGCATGTGTGCTGAATCCAGTTAAGGAGTTTGCAGATTTGAACTCCATATTGGAGTTTGTCTTGCTGAGTTTGATTTGTGTCTGAAGAGGCCGTGCAAAAGTTAGGCCTGAGAAGAAAGTGAACTATGCTGGTTTGGCACAATGGAGTTCCTGCTACCTGAAGGTGACAAGGAGAAGACAGCGTGGAAGACAAGGAGGAGCAGTCAAAGGAACATGTCTTCAAGCGTCTGGAGATGGACTCTGTCTGGACATTGGTGAGATGATCAGGGCTGAGAGACTAAGGATTTTGGGGCAATCTGGGAAAGGACTTTGGACAATACTGAGAAAGGTTTTGGACAATGTTGAAGTATACTGAGTCTTACATGTTTCTTTTGTAATTATTAGGATAATTAGAAATCACTTTGTTAGAAATAAATTAGTCTGCACTGATAGTCTTACATTGGTTTGGTATTTTGGTTGAGAAGGCTGGGGATGATGGTAAGAACCCACAAGTGGAAAGTTTAAACTGTGTTTCAAAGTTTTTCTTTTTAGGTCTGAAAGAGGGAAAGAAAGCAGAGAGAAGTTGGTAGCTGATGTTTGCATATCAATGGTAAAGGTGATCAGTGAAAATGCTAATGAAGAGTGTGTAGCCTGCTTTGTAGAGAGAAGCAAGCAGATAGGTGAAACCAGTTAAGTAAAGTCAGAAAGTCTTCTTTTATACCCTGTTTCATACCCTCCTTCCTAGAACCCTCAAATGCCCAATTATAATTATACATTTATTCAAATGCCAACTCCCATCAGTTTAGTAGGTTTTTACAGTAAGAATTCATTTTCAAGAAAATAAAATTTTAATATCACCATCAACAAATCAACTAAAGGATAAGCAGATTTACAGGGTGGGCATGGGGATTTACAATTTAGCATGGGGATTAAGAGATTTCTCTCTTTTTTAAAATTTTAACTGGCCAGACCTAATCCAGGTTCCACCACCCCACTTATTGTATATGCCCTCTAGTGATTTAAAGTGACTGCACATCCACCTATGACAAATGAGGATAACTCTCAAGGTAGGTAATAAGCATGATTGCAAAGATTAAGTGATAATATGCACACAGAAAGCTTAGATGTACTTGGAGTATGATGGAAGCTTAGAGCAGAAAAGTTGGATAGGTCGCTTCCGAAGAGCAGAAATTGGCAGTGGGGGTAGAAATGATTAATACTGTCATTAAGTCAGCTATAGAAATGAAAAGTCCTGAAGTGTGGCCTGGAGGTGAGGATATGGGACTTGACAGTCCTTACAAAGGACTGCTGCAGAAAAGATCTGTGAATCAAGGGTGGGGCTATGGAGATTGAGTGCTTTCAGGGAGAATCGAAATGGACCCAATCACAACCTAGACAAGGTTCATTTAACAGTAGATAAAAAAAACTTCACAAAGGAAGGAACCCTCTAGCCCACCCCGCATCTCCCCCACCCCCAAAGGAAACAAAGCCCTAGAATGACTCTTGCCCTGCAGTATCTTTTTTTTTTTTTTAAATAAGACTAGGACTCCCTTTGTTGCCCAGGGAACTGCTGAATCACCATGCCAAGATACCAGGGACTCAAGCAATTCCCAGCCTCAGCTTCCCAGGTAGCTGGGATTACAGGTGCCCGCCAACAAGCCCCACTATTTTTTGAAACTAGGTCTCACTATATTGCCCCAAGCAGGTCTCAAACCAGCAGACTCAAGCGATTCCTAGTCTCAGCTTCATTTCATAGGCTGGGATTAAAGATGTGTGTCATCGTGCCCAGCCAAGCCCTGTAGTATTTTAACAAACTTTTCCTTTCAAAAGCAGTATTAGACACATAAAGCACTCTACCGACCTGTGTTCAACCCACTCTTTCCCTTTTCCTAATAATAAACCTGTCCTTTTAAAATTCAGCTTTTGACTGTTCAAATCTGTCCAAACATCTTGTTGGTAAAACCACTGTGTGCCACTGAAAGGGGAGCTCTGCTGGAACTTTCATCAGAGGGACCTAGTTCTCTGAACCCAGTATCTCATCAGAATCTCATCAGAACACAATAAGTAATCAATACAAGTTCTAATTAATATGATATTTGGAAACACAGTATCTCATCCTACTCATAAAATTTCCAAGTGATAAAGCAAAGGACATTCCTATTTCACCTAATCAAGCAAATGCATAGTAAAGGAATAATTTAATTGATGTGTTTTTGATAGGGGGCTCCTACCCCCCTGGGTACCATTGTCTCTTGCTTTAGAATTGTTAATGTTACTAAGAGCTGGGTAGGATTTTAATTAACATACAGGTCTGACAGGGCTTCCTACCTCAGGAGTTCTCTGGGCGAGAAATAAGGATATATACAGAGGTTTGAAACAAAGAAAGAGATGGAGATTTGAAATCTGATTTGGGATGCAGATCGGCCATTTTGTGGGATGGTCAGGGACTTTGCAGGATGAAGATGTGAGCCATGTGAGCTTGGCCATGTGGTCAAGGCCTGGGGTCTGCAGCCTTTGGCTGGCCCAGGTTAGGAACATGTGTGTTAAAGGATGTTAAGGAGTTTGCAGATTTGAACTCCATGTTGGAGTTTGTTTTGTTGAGTTCGACTTGTGTCTGGAAGAGGCCGCGCAAAAGTTAGGCCTGAAAAGAAAGTGAACCTTGCTACTTCCAGTACTATGGAGTTTCTTCTACTACCTGGAGGAAGACAACAAGGAGAGGATGGCATGTAAGAGTTGGAGCATGCCAAAGGAGCAGCCAAGGAAGATGTCTTCCAGCATCTGGAGATGAACTCTAACTGACTGATGTTGGTGAGATGATCAGGACTGAGAGATTGAGGATTTTTAGACAATCTGGAGAAATAACTTTGAACAACGTTGAGAAAGGTTTTGGACAATGTTAAAGTAATTTGGAGTTTTACTTACATGTTTCTTTTGTAGTAATTATGTAATCACTCGGTTAGAAATAAATTAGTCTACACTGATAGTCTTGCTTTGACTTGGGATTTTGATGAGAAGGCTGGGGGTGGTGGAAAGAACCCACGGAAGTTTAGAAGAGGGTAAATTGAGGCAAACTAGTCTAGAGTTTAAACTGTTTTTCTTTTTAGGCCTGAGAGAGGGGAAGAAGAAAGCTGAGAGAAGCTGGTAGCTGATTTTTTCATACCAATAGTAGGTGAACAGTGAAAATGCTAATGAACTGTTTGGAGTCTGCTTCCTAGGGAGAAGCAGGCATAGGTGTTTAAGTTCAAGGTAAAAAGGTAAAAAGTCTTTTTTTTTCTTTTAAACCAATTTAATTTTTAGTGTTGTTTACGCTTATGTCATTCAAACAAAACTAGATGACTTAGACCTTAGAACCAATAGTGGATTAGTGGGCTCTGAACTTGGGAGAGGTCCAGAGTCTTAAGAATTCTACAGCATCGATGTTGCCTCACTGCTTGTCGTCATGTCCAAGCACAAGCCCGAAGCTGCTCAGCAAAGCAGCTTGAGGCAAACGTACTGCAATTCCTTCACAATCACATGTATTCACTTTAATCTCATTAGAGATGTTAGCCACATGTTTTAAAGATCACAGATCCAAATAAACATTAGGAATTTCTCTATAGGTTATAAAACGGAAGCATCTTTTATGATTTTATTAATCTAATTTTCTATTAGTAAAGAGGAAATTCTTCTCTTTGTCCTTAATGGAGGCAGCTATTGTATAGAATGCCAAATGTGCTATGGGTTGGGAGATGGGAGTTCTGTCTGAGCAGATGTGACCCTGACTCCTGAGAGCAGTCACTGGTTACTTCTCCTCTTCATGCTTGATTTTCCAAGGGATCTTGCATTAATGATCAGAGAGTTCCTTTCTAGCCCTAATAGGCTATTATTTCATACCAAGTAGCTATTTCAGATGACCCAGAAGCTGTAAATTCAATATTCTGAGAAGACAGCATGAGAAACTTAAAAAAAAAAAAAAAAAAAAAAAAAAAAAAAAAAAAAAAAAAAAAAAAAAAAAAAAAAAAAAAAAAAAAAAAAAAAAAAAGGCATGTGTGTATCCCAGAAAAAGGGGATGGTATTCATTAGATTTAGTCAATGAGAAAAAAAGAATGAGTACTATTTTGACTATTAGTCTCCAGACTATAGCATGAAAAATGTTCAAACTATTACTGATTTGAGCAGTGGATAGAAAATAGCTGACAAATTCTGACAAAGTTTGGCTTTAGTGAAATCTATCCCCAGCACTTCGTAATTTAGGAGACAGGTAGGAAAATTGCAGATTTAATAGAAATTGCTTAAAAGTTTACATATAAATCACATTAAAACCAAACATCAGTGTGGTTAAGTTGGCTAAGGCAGGCTATGGCTTAAAATGGTTTATTTGTTCAACACGGGGATTGGAATTTTATTTTAGTCTCCCTCATTAACAGTTTAAAAACTTTAATATTTTTTGTTTTTTTTTCTTTTTCTAACAGTTTAAAAACACTTAACCAGAAGTTCTTATGTTGTTTCATAGATATCCTTGCTCTTTAAGAGAGATGTTCAAGTGATGCGTTTACTACAGTTAAATACACCCATTAAAGATGCTAAAATTGAAAAGATGGAGATTCTTTTATTATCTTAAATAAAGGATGGAGTAGGGTGTGGTAGAGTGTGCCTATAATCCCAGATACCTGGGAGTCTGAGGCTAGGGATCACTTGAGTCTGTGCAGGGTAGGGTTTGGGACTACCCAGGGAACACAGTGAGATCTAGTCTCTAAATAATTAAATAAACAAACGAATAAATAGCTAAATAAAGGGTGGATTTAATGATATGACCATTTCAAATACAGAGGTCGATCCGCTGCTGATACTACAGTTTGCATGTTGGCCACACCCCATAGTCTCACTCAAATTTTGAATGCTACATGATATTATTACCATTCTTCCTGGCAAATGATAGAATGAGGCTCAGAGGGGTTCTGTGATTTTCCTGAATTCACAATTCACTAGGCAAATAAACTTGGTAAGTTTCAAAACTGTGTTCTTCCTACTCTCTTATGATTCTCATTCTCAGTGCTTTTCTAAAATATGAAAACAGACAAGAGACAGGGTAAACAGGGGTGGGGGTGGGTAGTCATTTTTTACTTTTGAAGGATAGAGATTATGAGATGATAATCCTATGAGCTTGGGCTACTAAATATGTACAACCCTCTTCCCTGTATGACTTATTGATGCCTTTTAAATATTAATCAAATCAAATATTTTCTGAGAAAACTCTTAAATGTTGCTGAAAGCATGTATATTACTTGTAGAACTATACAATGTGTTTACATACTACAGGAAACTGTTCACAGTTGATCCTTGGTAGAATAGATTCTGAATTCTGAAGCATAAGAATCATTTATTTTAAATATTTTCAATTATTCAAAAAAGCCCTGGGTATAGAGGATAATTGCTACAGGTAGTGTAGAAATGAAAAATAACACTTTGATTCCACAGAAAGTCATTTCCTGAAAGGAATCAGTTGTTTCATCAATAAACAGAAATAGTCAAGTCACAGTCTTGCAACTCAGATAACACAGTCTACTGCAAACTGTGGAGTTTTAATGCTTTCTCTCCAAATGGGATTTACAGTTTCTTCTGCCTTAAATTCTACAGAACAGTAGGACTTTGATAATGTAATTGATCAAGGCTTTTTTCAGAAAACCACTGCTTACTGCTTTATTCCCAAAGGAAAAAAATTTACCTTAATAAAAGAAATAGAAAAGCTCATAGGACTAAATTCAAGTTAGAATTATGCTGCTCACTCTCTGACTACATCAAGCAGCTCAACATACATACAAGTTGTACATACAATTTAAAACTTGAGTGTCTATGTAAATTGAGCTTCAAATGTTCCTCAAAGTACCACAGGAAAAATAAATTCTTACTATACAGTTGAGAGTAGAAGAGAATCATTCTATCTTAAGAATTGTATTTGGAAACTTAAGAGTTTTTGGTTGAACTAGAAGAGATGTTTTTAAACTAAATATTGTCTAAATCCCTAAGTTATTCCTAAAGTGGATTCAGTTTTGAATTAACTGATAAAATTCACTCCTAGTAAGAGTGGTTTCCATTTTCCAGTGAATTGGGAAAGGGTCTGACAGATTTGATTAACCTGGAAATTGGTGGGAATGATCTACACTCTGATTTGAGTTTGACCCCTACATAATACATTTCAATACTGTTAAAATTTCTATTCCCTTAGCACTTCTCTAAATAAATGACATTTAAAATTCCTTAAAGCCTTGACTCCATTATTCTAAATAACATCTAAAATTATTTGTAGAGTAAGTTTAAGAGCTTTAACTTAGTAACTGCCTTCTCTACCACTGCTTATTTTGGAATTATTTCTATTTCTGTTCAACAATGTCCATTGTGATATTTGATGAAGTTATTTTCCTTACAAAATTCTTTTTTTTTTTTTTTAATAGCTTTTCTTCTTGATCTTCTCATCCTCTGGTCTCCACAAATTTTCAAATAATAGAGTCAGATACAAACAGTGCCCACAGCATATTACATTAGCCACCAGTACAGGGTGTGAGGAGATTTCCAAATGGCTTTCTAAGTTAGCAGCTACTTGCATCACTTATATCAGTTATTTCCTGTTTTTTCTAAGCAGAGAATTATTTGGTTCTCAAGCCAATAATCTTAGCTGACCATTTAGTCATCTTACTAGTGGTGTTAACTTCAACTAAAAATAAAATAGCATACTTTCCTCAATTGCTTATTTTTACTTCGGTGGGATTTTGGTGGTAGTGTCTTTAGTCCTGGTTCTACAAATATCCTGGTGGTATGACCTTATTCCAGTTAAGGTTAGAGGAGAAAGATTATATTTGAAAAGTCAGAAAGAAACATACATTAAGACTTATCCGTTGAACTGAAGAAAACTTTTCTTTTTTCTCTTTCTTGTAACTCTTCATATATTGTCTACACCATCCAGGTCTTGATTCCTTTGTCTTGTTCTTCATTTTTATCTGTACTGTGAGGACAACTTCAACAGATCTGAACTTCACATTGTAGGAAGCGGGTGAAATAACAGAAAGAAAATTGGGCTTGGTCTCCAGCTAGTGACAACTCAAAACAAGTTATTTGTTTTAATTTTAGTTGCTATTAATCTTAGTTTCCAAATAGTGTGTTCTTCCTAAAACAATTCATCATGAATGAAGACTTCTAAAAAGGCACTCCACAGATGATAGGTTACCAGTTGATCTACAATAAAGATCTACTAGAAATAAAACCATTTACCAAAACCAAAATACGACTTTGTCCTAAATAGCAGGGGGAAAATTTCCATTACTCTAAAACCACATGTGACTCAAACACACCAATGATGTTTCAGTAAACATCTTTTTCAAAGATGTTTGAAACAACTTTTCAAAGGAAAAGTTGACCAATGTTAGGCTGTGGAATCCTGTCGTGCTTTTGCTAAACTCCATCATAGGCATCAGGATTATGGATAAGTGACACCAGACCAACTTTGGGAGTAGTGGTAGCAATTGTTGCCTAAACGACAATCATCCCCACACAGAATATGGTGCTTTGAGCAAAGGGGTAATTATTCCCCTCCCCCTTTCCTTTTCCAGTACACTTTAGTTGAAGATCACCATTTTCTCTTAAACTAACACATATCCTCAGGCTTAACTAGGCAGAAAAACAAATACAGAAGAATTAGATGGGCAAAGTCCCAGTCAAACTAAGGGAATACTCTGCATTTGAGTCCAAATCCAGTTCCAAACTCAGTTTGATCAATAGTCTTTTCTCCTAATCATTGTAGGGTGAAGAATTGCCAAGTCCTCCTCCTTTTGATAGTATAAGTTCTTTCACAAGGGACCAGGTTCTTTCAGGTGCTATCTTATTTGGAGTTTAATTTGTCCTAACATTCCTCCAAGAGCTATTACCGATACCACATCACTGTATCCCATTTAACTCCCAAACCACGGGCAAAGCTGGCTGCAGCATCAAACAACACTATTAAAAATACCACAAGGGAACCTTGAAGTTGGAATTTCAGGCACTAGTTACAGCCTAGGGACAAATAGAGGTTGTAAAGACCTTGAATGATACTAGGATGGGGATTTAGGAGAATTTCAAGTCTGAAACAAAACAGTCCTTACTATTTTTGTTAGGTTCCCAGGGCTCGCTCTCTATGGTTGTGCAGGTTAGTTAAAGGCAGCAGTAAACTTCCACTCTCCCTGTGTCCCTTGACTCTTTCTTGTCAACAGATTGGCTTGGCCAAGTCGCCTGAAAGGAGGTTCATTGCAGAGCCATGCAAGGTAACAACAGGTTCATTATAGAATTCTTTATAGAATTCTTTTTTTTTTACCTGAATATTTTTATTGTACCATCTAAGCAATTACCTGGAAGTCTTCAGGTGAAATGATAACCATAAGGGTTTAGAGTACAAGAGTAGAAATTAGCACTGCCAAGGCTACACAAGTGGTTCAGGCAATTCAAATTGCAATGACTGGTTTAGATATCTAGGAGGCTTAATGGATTAGTCTAGAGTCCTGCCACGTGGGAGGTCAAAATTCAGAGTCTTGGAGTTGGGAAGAAGATATGTGTTTCTGCAGGGAGTAGAGGAAAAAAAGAGGAACCTTGCCAGCCTTTCACAGGAAGAGACCTTTTCTGGGTGTGGGAACAGTAGGAAGAGGAGTCAGTACTTCTTTCAATTTCTGCAATAGTCACTGCAATACAAGAAATGTTTTTTGACATAAACTCACTCACTTTCTTGATATGCCTTTGGAATCTTAGAAGATCCAATCTGCTAGACACAGTATATATTTTTGCAGGTGAGTGAATGTCCTGCCACTCTCATGGAAATTTTCCTTTACATAACATTTGGTATGGAAGTTAACATTTAATACTACGATATTTGATGAACACAGAACTACCCTCTTTTGGCCCTTAGATTACAGGAACTTTCAGAAAGATACAATGCTTGTTTTTGGTCATCATCCTATTCCAAGAATGTGGTCTTGGTGTCTGGCACATGGGGGAAATCTCAAAAACTATTTGTTAAAGAATACTAATCGCATTGTTAAATTGACAAATCTGGCCGTCTAACTTTAAGGTAGACAATTTATGAGGCACCCAGTAGTAGATAGCCTATAATACATGGCTATAAATACATGCCATAGTATTTGTAAATTTGTAAGTTCTCTTTGAATGTAACTGTAATTGAGATACAAATGATGTAACTGGAGTGAGACATTAGAAAGGATATATCCATAGATGGCTTGATGTAAAAGTGGAGCTCGAAAAGTGAGAGCAAGCTGGAACATGAAAAAGCAGGGACTATGAATACTGGAAGTGGATCTTCAGAAAGCAAACAGTTCATGTATTTAAACAAATTTTAAAAAGGCATAATCCTTAGGAAATGACAATATGTTTATAAGCAAAAGATGAAGTTGCAGGGATTTTAGTGAGATCTCTGGAAATATAATACTTTTTCAAAACTTACATGCCCTAATCCATATAAGACTGACATATATTTTAACCTAGTTATCTGGTAATGAAGCTGATCTGATGAGATTAAATTCATCTGCTGATGAGAGATTGTTGTGAATTACTCTGAAAAAAAGATATTTACTCTTGGCTTCTACCTTGGGACTCTGGAATTCCTTTCTTAGAACTCTTGTTTCCAGAAAAGTCACTTCATGAACTTTGATGCATGGAAATGAAACTCTTCTATCTTATTCAGGAGTATAAAATATGGTTATCCATGTAAAATATGACCTTCTGCATGTCTGCATGATACTACATCATGGTGTACCCCTCAGTACCTACTACATTGAATTGTACATAGTAATTCTACTTGTCTTTGATATCACAGTTCTGGAGATGCTTTCCATCTGTTGTCTGGAGCTCACAGTAGTGGTCACAGCAAGAAACATTTCCTTATTCTAGTTATTGGAGACCATTCAAAGTTCAAAACAAACCTGATCTGAGTGCTCTCTGGAGTGGTGAAATTCCCCTGAAGGATCATGGGCAGTGCTCTGTGTATGGAAGAGCTTGAGTGACACAGGTTCTTCGAGTTGCACATATCCCTGCCTTGTCTTGTCTTGTGTTGAAATGGGGAACCACTTCTAACTTGGGGAGAAAGGTTATACAATCTGAGATGAAAATAACAGATGAGGTAGGGTCTGGATCTGGGAAATGCTAGAATGAAGAATGAAGAGATGGCATGAGTGTGCAATCAGGGAGTGGTGTGAAATCAAGGAGTCAGAATAAATGTGACAGAAGGAATGGGAGATCACAGAGAAAAAAAGGGAACAAGTGAGAGGAAAGAGTGGAAAGAGAAGATGAAAAAGATTATAATGAGAGAAAAGCGTGAGGAGAATACAGAATATAAGAAATGGAAACGCTATGGAAGAAAGCGGCTATGATTAAATGAGAGGGATAGAGCGTTGTTTTCAGGTTGTGGATTCTGAATTATAATTACCAGGTTTGAATCCAAACTGAAAATTTTCATGATAATGACTATGGAAAATATCCTTAAATTCTCTGAATCTCAATTCCATCTTCTATAAAAGTGTCATAATTCTATTTACCTCACCGGGTTGTTGTGAGAATTAAATGTGATCTCAGCACAGAGCTTGACACAGTGTGTTATTGTTACTGAGGATAAAAAAGAGGAGCAGAAGGGTAAAAGAAAGAACAAAATGAGAAAGTAGAAAGGTGAGAGCTTCAGATAGTGAAAGAATGAAGAAAAAATAAGTGAATTTCTGCTAATAGCTTTCACCTTTCTTTTCTAATAGTATCCATGTCTCTACTCCTACTATATTGGGAAAAATAAATGTGGTGAATAAGAATGTCTTCTTGAATACAATTAGGTTTTAAACTAACTTATAGTAGTTTGCATCTCAGTAAGAGTTGAAATTATTACCTGGAAATGAGTAAGGTCAAGACTATATAAGCTAAGCCAGTCATCTGAAAAACCATTTGTTTATTTTCCCTTCCTCTTTATGGAATTGACTAGCTGTTTGATGGGATTAACTATAATTGACTGGTTATTTTGAATGTGTTAACCCAGCTGTAGACAGTAGGGAAAACAGAGCCTTAGTGTTCATGGTGGTGTACCTTTCCAAGTTTCTCTCCGCAAGAAAAACCACTTCCTTTTACTTGAAGTCATTTTGCTTTTCTCATTAGTCTTATGGTCCAGGGACTGGTGTTGAGTGCTGAGGCAGTTCTATGTCCAAGACAATAATAAAACAACACAATAGAATTGACCCAAAGTATTAAAGGAAGGCACGTCTGAATTGTTCTTCCCTTCTCAAGAAAGGGAAAAAGAAATTTGGAGGGGGTAGGTTGGCTGAGATATGAGTAAGATATCGAGGAAATTGATCCTTACATTCTAAACTAGGGAGAAGAAATCAAACCGCAGTCTAAATCAAAAGGAAAAAACTCATTACACTCATCACAGAAATGTGCCAACATGCACTTGGCTTGAGCTACATACTTGTCAGATCATAGACATGCCTTCCTAGTATTTCCATAAAGCTGAATAAATAGAGTGCTCACAGACTTATAGGCAGTGGGGTGAAAGACCAATTCTTATTGGCCATCAGGAAGGCTACTCTTAAATGCCATTGAGAATAAAGCAAAAGGAGTTTTATCCTTTTTTTTTATGACTATTTTTGTCTGTGGAACCACAGGCTCACATTGCCCAGAGTTCCACAGACTCAAGCAATTCCCAGCCTCAGCTTCCCAGGTAGCTGGGATTACAGGCACATGCCACCACACCTGGCTATATATTTTTTGGAACTAGGTATCACTACGTGCCCCAGGTGGGACCCGAACTTTGATCCCTACCCCTGGCTGCTTCATAGGCTGAAGCTTACAGGCACAAGGCACCGTGCCCGGCCAGGAGTTTTATTCTTTTCACAAAAATATGTCCTACTGTAGGACCATGTGAATTATTTAAGATATTGGCTAATGGAACAACTGCTTTTCAAGTTTCCTCATTCTGACTCAGAGGTATGACAATATGGAGAAACACACTGATCATTCATGTCTTCAAGTTATTTCCTTCTATCAAAAAAGTTTAGAGGTTTAATTTCATGCCATGTTTCATATTAACTTCTATAACCTATGCTTGGCTTCTACAATTTATGTAATCATTTCAAGGGGTTCTGAGAAATGCTATAGAAAGATTTTCTCAACTTCAAAACTCTGGGGCATATACATTATGCAAGATAGTGTCCGCTCATTCACCATGCAGTCAACAAACAATAAATAGATGTAGACTACAATGTTTAGGACAATTTCACTAACATTATGATAGAAGAGGTACTAGGGCTATGGAAACATAGAGGGAAGGGGGGTAAGGTTTTTACTGACAGTGTTCTTTTCCCCAAATAATGAACTGAAGGGAGCCAGGCAATTAAGAGAGAAAAGGGAGTTCTAGATGGGAAGTAGAAAATAAGAGAAGTACAGAGAGTTGTGAAACATGGTGAATGGGTGGAAGATGTATGCTATGGAAAGAGTCAGGAAGAGGTAATAACCTGAACAGGAGATGTGATATATGACTGACAAGAGAAAGCTGATGAATGCCTGGATTTGAGTGTTGGATAGAGAGGAGAGCAGGAAAGAAAATGGACATGCTTTCTGCTGAGACCAGAGGGAGGGAGAAAAGAATAGCCAAAACCTCTTAGTCACCATGGGCCATAAGAGGCAAAGAGCATAATCCAGTGATGATGGAGTAATCATCTCAAAAAACCCTGGTGATTTCGGAGTAGCCATACAGTCCTAGATTGTTGATTCTTTTATCAGAAAAAGAAGCAAACTTCTGACTTATTTAAAGCATAAGTTTTCAGGTCTCATTCACTTTACCTCAAGCAAATTCTAGCTACAAATTCTAGCTACAAATTCTAGCTGTTTCATATACAGGGCAACTAGAGCACTTATATATAGAGTCTTCTTGGAAGAGCATGTTAAACCCCCAATACATAATGCCTAAGCAGGAAACATATGTCATGGTATGCAGAGAAGCTTTGAACTTTTTAGGAGATTATAAACTGCTCTTCATTTGGATGGAGAGAAAACAAAAGTCAAAAACTTGGATTTCTTCATTAATTTTTTTTAAATAAAGCCACATGGCTGTTGTATTTTTCCTGTAACATCAAACACTCTTCTTTGCACTCTTTATAAAGAAATGTACAGAAATTAATAACAACACCCAGGATGACACACTTCCATTGTCTTATATACAATTTTTTTCTCTGGAAGGGTACAATTCCATCAGTCAGCATGTAATGATTCAAGCTCAAGCCTACTAAATCACTCGTATTGTTTTTAAAGTGACTAAACAGCTGTGTTTTCAAGGTCGCCGAATCATCTGCCAGGGTCACATATGTTTCACATGTCAAGTAACGTATATGGGTTCCACTCCATCCACAAATATACCAAAAAAAAAAAAAAATTTCCAAACAAGCATTCTGAAGCCATGTTTCCAAACAGCTGCATGGCTATGTGGATAAGAGTTACTAATGCAAATCACTTGAGTTTTAAACTATATTTCCAATCACTCAAAAAGAACAGTCTTTATAAATCATAATGTCCAAATCAAGAGGATCAGTTTCTGGTCGTAATGATCTCAATAAGTATTTAGTCAGGACAAAAAGTAATAGCATATAATTGTTGTTATTATTATAATAAACTTGTTCAATGGCCAGTGGGAAGACTGTGTACTGGGTATAAAAACAACACCAACCTAACACATAATTAAGATGTTAAACAGCTAAAGAGAGAGGACTTCAAGAAACAAGACTTGGCTAATACTCTCCCTTCAATTCTTGCTTCAGGCAACATTGACTAGAAGCAAAAGATGTGACTGGCAGATGCTAATAACTTTCTTAACGAGCTGTAGTAATTGGTATCATGGAGACAGACTAATGTTACAGAGTGGGGATGACCTCAGGACTTAAGGAGTTTTGGGGCAGAAAAATTTGTTTTAAGTTCACATTATAAACAGAACAGATAGAGGTGTCTGACTCCAACAGAGAGAAGGAAAAGGATATTGATTTTCATGAGCAGCTCCTACATTGGTTTCTCTTAACTGGAAAGAGATAATTGGCTTTGAATAGTAGCTTTTACATTGAATTTTTATTGACTTCTCATAATGTTCCTGGTATGTACTCATCAAAGGCCACACTTAGTCTCTTCAACTTGTTTATATTTACCAGTCCTAATGATCTCTCATGTCTGAGCCATGCTGAATGAATACGATTATTTTCTGACCATTTAAATCCTCTCTACAGGTTTCAAAGTTAGCTTATATATGTCTGTAAGCAAAATAACAGGCACCTCCAAGTCACAGGGTAGAGCAGACAGGCATAGACAAATACCCACTCTCACTAAGTATGGGCTCCAGTCAAGCCAGTAAATGTCTCTCAGCTCTGAGTCACTTATACAATCAAGTCCCTGAACATGTTTCTGTCCCTAATATTTTGTTGCTCTAGGCAACCATCGAGTCCACATGAAGACTTGTGCCAACTGGAGATGATGACTAGCCAGGAGAGACGGCAGATTTTTTTAACTCTTTGTTGAAAATTCAAAAGAGCAAATGTTGTCAAGGATATCCTTTCAAGATCCACACTGGCAAAAGGGGCTTCATACATTGACTTAGTGTAATTTTCACTTGATTTTTAAGAAGCTATTACTAAAGAAAATAAAGGCCAGTGAAACATATATGAACATGCTACTTTGGTATTATCTAATCCAGTAGTCTCATTTTTTCAGAAGAAAAACTAGGTTAAATTACTGATCAAAGTTCAAACAGGGAGTAAATGACACAGCTGGGAACTATAGTTCTAGTCCTTAAACCCTGAGGTCACTGATCTTTCCACAAGTTTCAGATGCCCAGTGCCAAATGCAAAATGAAAGGATGCTAATCAATCACAAGCGATAGCTTCTCTTTTGTAATAGCAAATGGTTCTGAGTGAAAAGGGCTGCTTTGCCAGGATGGTGGAAGCCACCCTAAACCTCCGGGGCTAGGTAGTGATCATCTGCTGACACACCCATACAGAAATCTGGCCAGGCAGAACATTTCACTTCCTCCAAAGTATCGAAAAAGTGTTCAAAGGCAGATCAATGCTGATTATCTTAATTTGATTGTTGCCTCATTTGAATTCTCAGATACTCTCTTGTAGCACAATCCTGAGTTGACTATCCAAGATCCTTGGTATCTTTGTGGGTAAGACTACATCTTCTTATTTATTTCAGTTTCTCCAAAACTCAGAAGACAGAATTAAACATGTTTACTTTTTAATTGAAAAAGTTGATAAATCAATATTAACTTTATTGTCCCTAGTGTATAGTAACAACCTACTTATTCAGAGTAAAACATTCAAGAACAGCACCAGTAAGAAGGTAAAAAGAACCCCAGAAGGGTCAAATACATTCACTGAAAAACTTCTTTTGATATATAAAGTATCTTAAAGGTCTACCTTAGAGATGGATTGTCTCCAAATCCCACTTTTATTTGGAGTACACTTGCTCTAATTTTAAGCTCAATGGCTGGTAATCTAAGTTATCAAGTACAAAGAAGCAGCAGACAACAAAAGCTGTCATTAAGGTCAGGTCCAGTAATAGCAGGAAGTGATCACTGGGAGCATTTGAGGCTCTTTACTGCAGGGACCCAAACATTCATAGATAATGAAACTCTCAAGGGCATATGTGAATGACAAGGGCATATGTGTATAGTGACTAGGGTCACCAAAGACCATGTAATTGCATTCTGTGCATGACTTTAGGAAGTTAAAAATGAGATAATACCTTTCAAAGATTTTCATTTCAAATGGCTAAAAAATGATTAGGGAACTTGGTTTTCTAGAAAGTCTGACATGTAGAACACTTTCTCCTAAATGAAATGTAGGTAATCTTGTCACCAAGATAAATCAGCCTTAAATTTAACATTAAATATATATATATATATTTTAAAACAAAATAATAAGACAAAATAATAATAAGTAAATTAACACAAAACACAATAAAAACAATATATATCCTATATAGATAACAGTCAGAATTATAGGCTTTATATATTATCAGAACCATTTTATAGCCATTCAATAAATTCATACAATTAGCAGTTAATAAGTTCTACACACCTGTACTCCTTTTATCTTTTGCAATTATTTCCTCCTTTATATTGTCACAATCTACCTATTATGCCAGTGTAGGTTCTTTATAGACTTCATTCTTGGACTTATCCTCTAACTTGTCTCAGAACCTATGATATTTTCTTTCTTTCGTCTTTGGAACTTTTAGAAGATGCCCAGATGATTCTAATGAACAGACATGTTTGTGAGAGACTAAATATTTAGCATGCCATTTATTTCACTCTAAATTACACCCTATAATGGAACCAACTTCTTTAATGGCAGACACTATATGCCTCCATTTCTGAGTTTAGCTGCTCTTTTTAAAAGTTGCCTTTTAATAAACATTTGCTGTTAGTTAAAATTATGGTGGTCCCTCCCTTTCCGGTTTCTCTATTTGCTTAACAAGTATGTGTGAATTCGTAGGTGCCATTTTTTCCAGAAGACCTTCTGCTCTCCAACAGAGAGGTATACTAACATTTTTTCTGTTCTTTTTTGCCTTGTGCTTGGGCACAAGGAAAGGAAGATGGGGGGTGAGAGTGACTTTCTTAGTTTTAGTTTTCCTTTGTAGGGAACCACCTCAGGGTTCATGTCACACTCGTGAATCCATCCTTTGAAGGTCTGATCTGAAAACAGATTGGGCTATATTTTGCACAAAGGAATTTTAAATGTGCAGGTGTGATTGCCCAAAACAAAAACAATACTTTGAACTTTTATAGAACCTTTCATCAAATAATATCAACACAATTCTGCTTATTAAAGTCTATGGAAGCTGGTGGACAAATACCCAACTGACATAGAAATCAGGATTTACAGCATTAACTGAGTTGATGATTTGTTTTAAGTTTTCAAGGAATAGGGGGAAAAGTAAAAAAAAAAAAATGTATTATCTGCAAGCTTTGTCTCTGAACTGTGATATCTAATTTTGAAAATCTTCAAAGAAAGCTGATCTTTGTATACTTTACATATTTTTGCTAATTATTAGCTTCAACAATTCACAGCGTGTTCAGAGCTAATAATTATCCCCCACCCCCTTAATTTGATCAAGTGTTGGCTTCTATTTGGTGATTCCAGTAAAGAAGTCCATTGAACAAACTAATAAAAACAGACTTCACCTAGAAGAATGGAACATTATTGCTTATCTAGTTGATTGAAAATGAACAAAGTGTCATACAAATGTGATTCTTGTAATTATCCAAAAGAGTTCCTACACCACATTTCCAAAAAAATCTTACAAATCTATACTTTCACTGTTTTCCTCCATTTGGCTCCTTCCACCAGTTTTCCTCACATACATTGCTGTGTGTTCAAGACCAAGAAGACTGAGTGGGAACAGAGGTGCATTCCCATTTCTTCATATTTTAAGTCTGTTGTAAAGTAAATATTTGTTATGAGTGAAATGTGTCTGAGGAATGTTTATCAGACTATGGTTTTTATTTGTTTTTGTCCTAGCATATTAATTTTTTTAAAAATTGCCCCATTTCAATGGTTTCTTTGATGTCCTGTTTCGACCAGCTGCTGAGTTTTTCTGTTGACTGTCCATTTACATCACTTTAAAAAATGGTACATAAATGAAATTTGAACAAAATGAACAGTACTTTCACATTGTTTCAAAATCAAACATGTTCCTAAGGAATCTGATTTGTGGCAGATGGAGAACAAAACCTTCCAGAGGGAAGGCTATTAAATGAGTCTTAATTGCTTGCACATGAAAATATAGTGACTAAGACTGTGTGCACAATTAGGAATTTAAACATGTAGAAAAGAACTGGCCATGGAAACAGGCAGACATTTTTGCAGGCATAGCTAGTTTGTTAGGAACACAGACAATCAAAGACAAGTTTGTAAAGGAAAATAATTGAAAAAGAAATGCCGTTGTTTTCTTTGCTTCATTCTTCATTTTGTGGAGCTTCCAATTCTAAAAATGATTAATCTGCCTTTGCAGTTCACTGATGGATGTGTCATAGGACTTTTAAGGGGAAAAAGAAGGCTTGTTCAGAATTAGCATTTTTCCATCCTACTATGTACCAGACAGTAGGTGTGGTGTTTATAATAATTCCTTGACATAGGTTTTTATTTTATAGACAAGAAAATTGAGGCCCAGACAATAACTTGCTCAAAGTCAGATGGCCAACAAGGTCTCAGGTAAGAGTTTCTGTGCTATACAATACATCCAAAGTCAACCCTTTTACAATATCTGGCTATTCCCTTGGAGAAAGATCTTTTAAAAAACATTAATAGTAAGGGTTAATATTAGTTCTAGTTCAAGTCAATAAGGACTTCTTTGTGTTGGGTGACATGGTATGGTTGAGGCTGGCATACAGGCCAGATCTGGGCACAGTCTGGGTGTGTTAAAGGTGTGGTGAGGAAACAAGATGGGTGCCTGGTGAAAGAAATTGTTCATATTAAGGTGTAGATAATATAAACAGAGGTTGGGGTTCAGGTCATATATTTGGAGACAGAGGCCAGGTCCTGCTACCAGTTGGGTGGCTTCAGAAATGTGGCCAGAGTGTAAAGTGGGGAGAATGGGGATCAGAGGGTACTATCTAATCAGAAGTCAGCATCTTGGGGCTCTTTGGGGAACAGCTCAGGGTGCTGAGGTTCTATCTGATCGATTCTGCAATGCTATGTGATGCTCAGTCTGGTCCCCGAAAACCTGGGGCCAAATCTGCCCCTTACAGTGGCTTTCCAAGTATGTAGCTTATACAGTTCTACAGCAAGTTGCCATTGGTCTGCAGAGATACAAAGCACCTCATCCCACTGACGGAAGTAACTGCCTTTTCTAGTGAACCTCAAATTCTTCTTCAAATTCTTTCTACTTGGGAAACCTGTATTTTCCTGGAATGACTGTTTTAAGGGGATTTTGGTGGATGTCTCTATGTGGACTGTCACATCTAACACTCCTACCATAGACCTTCAAATAAATTTGGAAATCCAACTCATTCATGGGGTTTACGTGTATGTTGTTCTTAGTAAATTGAAAGGCTTAAAAATAATCTGGTTCTACCTATTCTCCAGTGTCCTTGCCTATAAATCAAATCAGGTAATGACTGATTAGACAAAGGTCTATTCAGATAACTATTAAACAAAGATCATAGGAATGCAAATTATACCTTTGATTCCCTACACTTGCATGTATACGGGGAGTCAGAGGTCATGGCACTCTGTACAGAACTAAGCATAGAGAAGGCATCAGTAAATATGTGTGGTTTCAATGTAGGCAGTGAAATAGTTTTTTGGTCTTCAGAGGAACTGGGTACTCAAGAATACATTAATGAGCAAAAGCAAGGTGCACACCCACGTTGCTAAAAACTTTGAAATCATAAAGAGCAGTTTATTGAGAGAGAGAGATTATCAAATAGTGTGTTGAGGTTAATTTGCTAGAATCAATACTCATTTTTTTGCCCAACATTTATTCCACCCCCCCCCTTTTTTTTTTTTTTTTTTTTGGTTTGAGAGTAGGTCTCACTATTTTTGCCCGTGGAACTGTAGGCTCATGTTGCCCTGGGTACCATGGACTCAAGCAATCCCCAGCCTCAGCTTACCAGGTAGCTGGGATTACAGCCATGTGACACCATGTCCAGCTATTTTTTTGGAACTAGGTCTCACTACATTGACCACCCTTCCTCCCCAGTGGGACTTGAACCGTGATCCCTAGTCCCCACTGAGGCTTCCTAGGCTGTTGCTTACAGGCATGTGCTACCGTGTCTGGCCTCCATTTATTCCTCCTTTCTTACTGCATCCCTATTTCCTGTAGAAGATTACTGTCTCTGTTGGAATGTCTTTCTGCTAGTGGAGCAAGCATGATATCATGCTTCCTAAGTGCCATTCATTGTGCTTAGTTTTTCATAAATATCACCTCAATCAATTTTCTTGAACTCTCTGCTACTGTCACTATTATCCCCACTTCCAGAATGAGGAAGTGACTGCACTGAAGGTTAAACTGTTTAAGGCGAAATGCTCTAAGAGGGAGAGCTAGGACACAAATCCATGTAATCTGACCCATAATCTAGACTCTTCCTACTAAATTCATAGTCTAGCAGAGCACCCAGATGCCCTATTCTCCATTAGCCGAGGTCCAAGAGTCAAACTTGATCAAATAGAGTCCTTTACTGGAATTTGATTCTTAGAATAACAAAGAAACTAGAAAAAAATTGCAGGGATTACAGATTGCTCTCTCTACACGACTCTCTCCTACACTTGAGGTTTTCTATTGTCCTGGTGTTGCTGCATTGATTCCTTCAGTACTAGATCCTCCAACCTCTCTGCTTATCAGGGAACTGGGGCTTCTCAGATTCTTCCACTAAATTCCATGGTGCTTAGGTTAGCAGAGTTGGTTCTTCTCTTGTAACCAGTGGGTTTTTGCTGATCCACTAGTATGTAAGAGGATGCTATCAGCCCATCTAGTCTGAGAGATCATCCAGTACCCTCACAGAAATCACTGTGAAGCGTTGAATTGACTCTGAGAAAAGCTGGTATGACACAATGCCAGGTCATTTCCTCTGCTGTACTTTCTATGGGAGGGAAAGGGTTTGGGTTCTCCCTGATCACATAGGCTGAGGTTCACTGACTCTCTTCCCCTATTGCCAGCACCTTCCAGTGAACAGAAACTGGTGGTAAGAATGTGCAGGTGAGAATCTGCTCAAGCATGAAAGAGCCTTCTAGGGGCTAGATTACCCCCAAGCCCTACCTTTACAAGTTGACTAGAATTCAGAAGATGCTGTTTCCTTCAAAATGTGCCCTGCCAAGCCTGTATGTGTGCTGCTTCCATACATTGCCACCACATAACTTAATGATTCTTGGGCACTTTGTCTGGGGATTACCTTTACCATTCATGTTCAACTTCTTTAAAAGTTCAAACATCTTATTCTTTCAAGTGGTTTCATTTCCTGAATTAGTTTCATTCAGGCTAACCTGGCATCCTGTTTGGTGACTAGGGCTGGTAATACTGGAAAGGATATTTCTGGTCAAAAAAATGAAGCGTGATAATAAACCAATGACATGGTGCTTTTTTTCATGACCACAAACTCTCTCCAAAGATAGATCCAAAAAGCTTTCAGCAATGGCACCAGGTCTTAAACAATGAACAGTTCACAAATGTGACTCCTCTGAAGAATGTCTATAGTTGAATAATGCCAAAACATCTATTGATACTTTTATGTACTCTTTAATATAGAAAGAAATTTTAATATAGAAAGAACCTACTTTTCATGTAAGCTAACATTCATTATAGAGGGGGCAGGGGAAAGTCATTTATTATGTAGCAGGCAGACACTGTGTCCAAGTTTTTACATGGATTAGCTTGTGTAATCCTAAAATTGGGATGGTATCATTATGATTATTATTTTTATTATTATTCATGTTTTAACAGAAAAAGCTGAGAACATAGAGTACCTCATCTAAAGTCACAGAGCAGGTAAGCAGGAGAGCAAGAAATGAAACCCAGACCTCCTGGCTTCTGAACCCTGTTCTTTTCTTCTATGTAGACTCTAACTTGTCCATCAAATAAGCAGACAATATTTAAAATATTTGGAATTTTTTAAAGAAAAGCAAGAACAGGAACTAAGATCTCTAAGTAATGTTAGACAGCACAGCCTACACATGTCAGTGAAAGCACCTTACAAACCCTTGCCTCTATTCCTAAGTGCCAAAGAAGTTTCAGATCCAAAATCTGGCCTTTCCCTGTTTTCTTCCTCGGTGATTTGGAAAACATTTCTTCCTTTCCTTCTCAATCCTCTTGTGCTTTTTGCTCTTGTTTTCTCATGCTGCTAGGATGTCTCTAAGTTACTGAAATGGTTCCCACACCTTTTCCTGTCTCCAAATTAAGCAACAGCAGCCACAGTTTCCTGGTTTATCTAGGGAAAAGAGCCTATCCTAACCCAATTCTACTTTCCTTTCTTTCCTCTGCATTTCCAATTTTATCTATTCATTTAACTACTCATTAACAAACCCTCGGGTTTCTATTCACTTAAGTCTAACAGAATTGTTTAATAGAACACATTTTATTTTGTGAAATTTCACAACACTATTGGATAGTGGTCCTAAGGCTCAGGAAAGATATGATCTGCCTTCTGTATCTCCTAGCCTTTGCAATATCTTTTACATCCCACACACTGATGAGTGAAGCCCAAGAGGACACACAGAAATGAGGTTCTGCAAGTGTACATCCATGATGTGATATACACACAGAGAAACACATTCACTAAAGATAAACAAACAAACAAATAAATAGAACATTTGGTTTGCCAGACACATAGAAAATAGTACATTAGAAATCTCTCCAGGGTGCTAATAATGCCAAGAAAGAAAACTGAAGAGAGAGACGGTATGTTTAATAAAGCACTGTATATTTAAGCATCAGAAATATCTACAGGAAGAGAATTTGGGAGATAGACAATTCATGGTCAGAAATGGTTGCCAAGAAAATGATAATGGATAATGCCCACGACAAGTCTCAATACAAGGATACAAATCACCAGTAGAAGCGGCTACTGAGCAGATCTGACAAGGGTTCTAGAGACAAGGTGGAGCACTGCTCTACCCCAAAGTTTCTGAAATAGGCTGACTGACTTTCTTCTCAGACATAGGGCCTTTGTGTGGACACTGCTGCAACAACAGGCACTTGAGGAGACTCATGAAGAGAACATGGGAATCAAAGAAGGCCTGAGTGTTTGACATCCAGGCAGAAATTTTTTAACTCATGTAACATACTTCTTTGGGTTTCCCCAAGAGTTCCTCTGTACCGCAGATCTTACTCCTCCTCTAGCCTTACCCTACATTCACATAGATTCAATAATTCCCATTCTCTCTCTCTCTCTCTCTCTCTCTCTCTCTCTCTCTCAACTTTGGGGAGAGGCAGATAATAGCAGGCTGTGTGTGTTTTTGTGCAAATGTCAATACATTTTAAGGGAAGGAAGCGTTAACATTTTGCCTCTGAATCAGACTTAATCTATACATTGCCATTTGTAGTGAGACATAAGATTATCAAAAGGTTTAGAAGAGTTGACGCATGTTGAATTTTTAGCACACATTAAATGTCAGAAAATGTTAACTTTTATTAATATTAGTACTAATAACATATCTAACTGACTTTTTAAAAAGCATTTTCTGAGATAGTGAAAGGTTGATATGAGTGAACACCATACTTACTTCGTGAAGTTAAATAATTCAGCCTAACATTTAACTGGTAAAATCTAGGAAATTAAAACCAAAAGAACTTTTTTTTGTCTCACCATGGTCTTGTATTTCTGAGCATGCCTAGAATATTTTTTTAGGCATAATGGGTGGGAGGGAGCTTGTGATTAAAAGGAGCGACTTATGAATGCAGCTTTTGTTGTTCATTTGCATGTGTTTTTAAAGGAAACTTAGCACTGTGTCTAAGAAGACAAAAAGAATACACTTAGTAAGACTGGGCTCCCCAAATCCACTCCCACCTCCATACACAGACACGGTGTGATATTTCATCTTCTTGGGGAGAAAGAGTCTGGTTAATTAAAATCTTATACACACTTGACAGACAGCCAAGTGCTGGCCCAGAGAGTGACGACAACAGTGACGAGGGCTGCAAAGATAATAATATCATCTTGTATTTCCTTCTGCTTATCACAGAGCAGTTCATACACATTATCCTCTTTCTCCTAAATGGCTTTGTTTATTGGATGGGAGCATGGCTGTCATTATATACACTTTTCAGAAAGAAAGCATTTTCCTAACAAATGACCAGCAACTCAATGGCAACACTGTACACCGGGAACTCCCCTTTAAATCACCCAGCCTCCCAGCTCCCAAATCCAGCCCATCCAAGGAATATGATTTCACCTAGTAGTGCTGATTGCTAAGGCTTACCCGAGTCAGCAGTGGGCTATCTCAGAAATCTGTCTTTTGCATGTATTTTCATTTCTCCTTGGAATCTACCAGTTTTGGATAATGATGCCCTTTTTAATCTCAGGGTGTTGGGTGGGGGGAGGAACCCTGGCTGACGCTGAATTTGGTGACTTTAGATCTTCTGTTTTCCTGGTTGCTTTGTGGATGCACTGGAGGTTAGCAGAACAGTCATGCAACGAGTTCAAACTAGTAGCATGCCAACCAAGCCCAAAGTTGCCCAAAGAGCAGTTTCTACCAAAGAGTGATTTGCATCCTTGTATTTAGACTTGCTCTTCCTATCCATAATCATTTTCTTCATAACCATTCTTTTTTAAAAAATAATATATTTCATATCGCTGTGATCCCTGGAAGTCACCCACCACCTCCCCTCCCTGGCCACACCAGCTGGTCCACTCCTGTAGTTGTGTATACTTTCATTTGGCTGTCCATATATAAGTGAAACCATTTGGTTTCTGCCCTTTTTCCTTCTGACTTGTTTCTGCCAATATGATTTATTCTAGGTACATCCATGTTACCAAAAAAATCATCAAATTTGTCATTTTTAATTGATGCAAAATATTCCATTGTGTGTATATACCACATCTTTTTCAACCAGTCATCTGTCCTGGGGCATTTAGGTTGCTTCCAAGTCCTTGCAATTATAAATAGTGCTGCAATGAACATCCTAGTATAGGTGTCCCTTTGTACCCACATTGAGGTCTCCTTTGGGTAGATTCCCAGAAGAGAGATTGCTAGGTCAAATGGTAGTTCCATTTTCATTAGTTTGAAGGTCCTCCACACTGCTTTCCCTAGTGGCTGGATCAGTTTACATTCTCAACAGCAGTGTAAAAGTGTTCCTTTCTCCCCACATCCACACCAGCACTTGTCTGTTTTTTGGATGTGAACCATTCTTATTGGTGTAAGGTGGTATCTCGTTGTGGTTTTGATTTGCATTTCCCTTACTGCTAATGACACTGAACAGTTTTTCATGTGCCTGTTGGCCATTTGAACTTCCTCTTTGGAGAAATGTCTTTTTAGATCTTCTCTCCTTTTTTAAACTGGGTGTTTTGCTTTGTTTTTGCTAAACTTGTGTGAGTTCTTTGTGTATCTTTGTTATCAGACCCTTATCACTTGTATGGAGGGTGAAAATTTTTTCTCACTCGGTTGGGATTCTTTGTTTTTTCTTTGGTCTCTTTTGCTGTACAGAAGCTTTTTAGTTCACAACCATTCTTAACCATGAATTGTCTTCCTACCTCCCAAGGAACTTTCAAATTCACTGTGGTTCCTTAATACTGAATTTTTAATCACAGCATCTTATGAGTACCTTTTCTAGGCCCTGGAGAAGCAGACAACTGAGATACAAGAAATAATGGCTTGTCACTACATTTTTTTATAAATATGGTAAAGCTTTCTACCTTTAACAGTCAATCTAAAAATGTCCTAAATTAAATCCAATGTATAATAATTAAAATATATTTAATGTGTCTATTATCCACTGTAGTACTGCAACATCTATCCTTTAAATGAGAAGCATTTCTTCACATTATTAAATTTTTCTCATAAACAAATCATTTAAATAACTTTGCATTAGGGAACTTTTTTAAACCTCAATAGAATTTACATGTTATTCAGCATCTGGGTTGGTTTCAGTCTTAATGCATATAGACCATGTTATGATTAGCATCTGTGCCTGTAATTTCATTTTCTCTCTTTCCCCTCACTTCCCAATCTAATCAGCTGCCAAGGCTTCTCAATTTCTTATCTCTGGAAAGACTTGAACATGACTTCCCTCCTATGTTCACCTTAACACCATCAGTGCAGTTCAGTGCCACTTGGCCTTCAGTGTGTGCTTGGCTTGGAGAAGGCCAAGAATTCTTCCTGGCAAGGATGGGGCAGCTATTAGTCTTCTTTCCTATCTATTTCCCACAGACTTCCCAAAGCTGGTGTCCCTGTTCCTCTGCTTAGAAGGGACTGATGATTTTCCATGGCCTGTAAAATGAAGTCCACCCTCATCACACTGGCCTCCTCTGCCCTTCCTGCTTATTGCCCGAACCTACACTTGAAGTCTGGCTTTCTGAACCTAACCTTTCAGCAATTTTTGCTCTTTACTACTCCCAGGCCCCTGGCATGGACAGTACTCCTTGCTTCCCTAACTGACTCTGCTTGGGAGCAGGTGATTTCCTCACACCACATACAGACTTCATTTTCGTCACAGTTCAGCAGGAGCTTCTTATGGGTAGAACTCTTGCCCTGCTGTCAAGACTGTATTTCCTTTGGTACTTGGCTTGTACTTAATTATTCATGATTCCCTTCCCCTAGATTATGATTTTCCTAAAGTCAGTGAACATGTTTTTTACTCCTCTCTTTACCTCCAACACTTATTTTATTGCAGGCCAGAGATAAGGTCTAAGAAAATGCGCTGACCAAATGGATAAACAGGCTAATAAAATGTAAGCAGTAACCACAGCGCATACTCATTCAATAGGTTTTACATGCCAAGTACTACGCCAATCACTGACTTTAGATGTTAGTAATGGGCAAATGAAAGCTTATTGATCAAGACTAGGAAGCTGTGTTCTCAACCTCTATGGTTTTACTCCTACTCTTTCTGTTGTACTGACTAAATGAATATGTAATCCTATTGAACAATTTCAGTGAAAGTGACAAAAATATAGCCAAAGCAGATCCAGGCAATAGAGATAGGATTTATTTTTCTCCATGATTTTGATCTCACTTTAATTTATTTGACACTTATAAAACCAAATATTACTTTAATCAAAAAGTCACCTGGTCATACCTGTCTTTTCATATATTAATAGATGAAAAAAAATCTACATATACAGATAGAAATATAAGAAGGCCAAGCAGGTAGCTTCTAAAGAAAGAAAACAAACATTTACCCCTTTAAAAACATATATATATATTTAATTAGTATACTAGTCATAATCCATCACATAAATCTATTGATTCAGTGTTTTTCCTAGAAAAGTCTTCCTGACATGTGCCAAAGTAAACTCCTTTGGTTCAAAAAAATTCAGAATACTCAACAGTCACTAAATATATTAAGTTTAAATTAAAACAAGTAACCCCTACAAAGTCAATCCATAAACACAGACTTATTAATTTTTCATCAGCATTTTTCACTCACATTCTTAAAACGCTTACTGAGTAGTCCTCGATGAAACACTGCCACCATCTTTGTTTTTAGCAGGAGGAGAATTCTAAGACAACCACTTTATCCTCCTCACAGACTGCCTCAACACACTCTAGTTCTGGGTGCTCTAAAGCCTTCCGTATAGTCTCTTGTCTTAGGCTGCATAAAATAAAGTGAAATGCAATGTTCTGTGTTTAATCTATGAATTCCTGTATTAAGAACATCCCACATATGAACTCATTTCATCTATCTTACATAGATCATCTATTTTATACTATGTATACCTCTTGTTCTTATTGTGCACACATACGCGTACAAACGTACAGTGTAATATTAAGCAATTAGCATCATTACTGACACCACAAAACAGTTTTGAGTTCCTTTTTTAAGGAAAGGAAGCAGATTCAACGTGCTAAATGATTAGTCCACTGAATGACCGTCACATGATTGATCCAGGCAAAATATCTTCATTATTTCTTTCCTACTTGTTGGATTTTAGGAACTGCAGTGTGCTTTAGGAGAACAATAAATACATGAGATTATGCTTCTTCTCTGTGTGTTTTGACTGACTGGTCTTACTTAAATAGTTCACTATTAAAATCATCTATTTACTGAAGAAATCCTATTTATAATGTACTCATTTTTAAAGATTATGAATATTCAGGGTAAAACATGAGTAGAGACTGATCAAACTTTTTCTTTTTGAACTGAAACTATTTCTGTGTTGTTCTGTGATCGCATCACACGACTCCCTCTGCAGGTCATAAGCAGGGAATTGTACCAGGTTTACTGCTGTTTGAGAGAAGAGCTTATATTTTCTAAAGCAGAAATCCCAAGTCTTTTGTCTTAGATTGCCTATTTTTGCTCATCTGAGATATATATAATCAAAGCAGCTCGAAATATAAAGATCATCCAGTGAGAAGTTGGGACATAATGCTTTCTATTTTTTTGAGACCACAAACAGATACCCAATGCTCTAATCTATTATTCAGAAGTGAATATCCTTGAATTCTTCTTTTGCTCTCTCAAAATAATATCTACTATTAGGATGGGTCTGAAGCCTACCAAAACCTGATTGGGGGGGGGGGGGTCTTTTAGAGGCATAAGGACCCAGATCTTGAGAAGAGGAAGAAATCCTGTTGATTCCTGGTTCTGCTTTAAGTAGAATTTTCTGTCACTAGATCTCAGTTTTCCCATCTTTACAGAAAAACTGGAGTACATTTTCTGAGTCACATTCAGACATGAAAAACTTCAATCAGATGATTCAATAAAGGTCTTAAAAAGGTGGAAGTTAGAAACACTGAAAAATGATACTTTAATGATGAGGCGTCATGAGGTGGCTGCAGGTCGCTTTCTTGAGTTTAGTTTCCACGGTTTGAAAATGAAGTGCTCAAAAAGGACTAATTTGTGCCCCAGGAAATACGGCTCTACTCCCAATACGGACCCCTGTCTGCTCTGACTCTCTGCTGCCCTCTCACGGCTCAGCGCACACCGACGCTGCTGTTCGTGGTCGGCTATGGACCCGCGTGGCTGAACCGATAGGGGTTTCTAACTACATCCTGCTGTTACTGCTAGGAGGAATCTCATCAAAGCCCTCCTTCTCTATTCTGCCGGCTTTTAAATTTGGGGACTATCAGACACTGAGCAGGGTTGGCGGAAGAAATAATAAATTTACTCATACATTGCTGAGCTCTGTTCTTTCCCCAGTGGAAACAGCACTAAGAATTAGGGATTCATATCTGCACAGAATGAAAGAGAGAGGGTTGCACTCAAGTACCACATTCACACACTATCATTTCGTTGTTTCATGCCAAAAAATCAAAACAGCCATTTGGTAGTAAGACTGTTTTATAAATGAATATTTGGAAGTTCTATTCAAAAAAATTCTAAAACACTTTAGAGTTATGGATTTACCTCTTATTTATGGAAATAAAACTGGGGAGTAACATGTTTTGACTCTCATGATCTAAAATGGAACTTTCCAGGCTTTAATACATGTCAAATGGAATAAATGACCTCAAAGGGAAAAGGTATTTTCAATTCTATGGGAGAATGCTTTAGAAAGCACCGCATGACATGTGTAGACAGTTGAAATTCTAATCTCTTGTTTTTGAAAAAAAATCAAAGAGGTGACTTATGGAAAATTTACTTTTTTCCCCCTTCAGTGAAATATTAGGTTTGGAAAATAATCCTGAGCAGTAGTTTATCATTTTTTATCACAAAGGCACCAATTCTGTGACTGATGGGAGGAGATTCCATTTTTGTAGGCCAGTGAAACAATGTCTACTCTGACCATAAGAAGGGGATGTATAATTTGTACTCATACAATACTACAAACCTCTCCACTGATTCGGTCATTTCCTTTCTTCATCTCTGGCCCACCCTTTCCAACATACTAGCCATCATACACAGTGGGACAAATAACACGACAACAATAAGACAAAATGAAAAACCATACTCTGTGTGCTTAATCTGCAGAGCACTATTTTAAGAGCACTCCCATGTGAACTCATTCACTGCTAGGTAATGTGGAAAGGAGGTAGAGTAAGGTTTGCAACTGCCAAGGGTCATGCAGCTGTCACCACCGACACAACAAGCATCCACATGCAATAATCCAGAACTAGTGATGATCTCTGGAGCTGCCCTGGGTGGGGGGTTGCCCCCAGGCAGAGCAGTGCCCCCAGGCAGCCTCTGAGACCTGTCATGGATTTGATTATATGCCAAATTGTTCCTGTAGCCCCCAAGCAAGGTTCCTAGTAACTCTTAAAGGTGCCATGCTGACTCTTTTAAACATGTCCAGGACCAGGTTCAACAACCAGGAGAGTGAGCTTGGAGGCAGAGGTCAGCCACTGCCAGACACACATCTTTACTGTGTATCTCAAGCCCTTAATTTCTACCAAAGTCTCAACTACTGTCATCATTATTCGTATTTAAGGGCTCACACTTTCTTGATGGGTGGGAGAGGGAAACCTTTGCCTGCTTTGATTGTCTGCTTTCTCCCATGCCCCAGCCACCCTTGCACCTCAGTTTGCTATGCTCAGGCAAAGAAAATGACTTCCATCCTCCAGTAGGTTAATTTCCTGTTGTGTTTTGTGATGAACTGAGCTGCCCTAAGAAGTCCTTGACAGTGAATTAGTTTCCCTTCCAGATATTTCTGTAACCCCACTGTCTTCACTTTTAGATCAGATCCCCGTGGGATCTGATGATACAAATGGGGTCAGATTAACCCTAATTTCCAGAGTCCAGTGGCTGATGTTCCCTCTTGTAATCGTTCCTGGGCTTTGATACTTTGTGACTTTTGGGGGGAGAGTGTGGAGATTCTCACATGTTCTGTGAGGGCACCAAGTCTGTGCCTTCTGAGGATGAAGACTCCTTAATCACTGCCAGGCATTTGTCAGAGGGCTCGACAGCTGCTCTGACCACTGATGAACCCCACCTCTTGTCAGAAACAACCACCTTCGCTGGCACCTGCATCTGCTTCTCTGAGAGGATGTCCCATGGGGTGAGTTCATGTGACCTCAAACTCTGAAAGCTTTCAAGGATCAAAATAGCCCTGCATTCTCCACAGACCACACTGTGATAACCTCAGTCAGAGCGAACATGGCAGGGGGTGTTTGTCTTCATAGAGATTAGAGCTAGTGTCCAAGCAGGGATGAGAACCAGGTTCCATGTGGACACTCACTAGAGACCCCAGATATATGTTCATGAGTCAGCCCACTCATCTCTCAACTCAGAAAGGTGCACAGAGAACCAGGAGTCATTCCACATCCCATCTCAGTTCAGTTTAGGCTTATTTACATTGCATTTAGTTTCTGGAGAAGAAATGTTACTTGGAGAACTTAAATTTAAAACTGATAGAAATTGTGGTTATTGTTCATCTCTTGATCAATGTTAAGAAGAAAACCCTTGAACCAAAAATATACTATGAAATGACAGTGGAAAGTCATCACCAATAAGAACTTGAGAGATGAATCATCATTGAAATACAAGACACAGAATTCCAAAGGCATAAGGAAGGACAATGGTAAAACCAGAATCAACATGAATATGGTGACTCCAAATGAGATTGGCTGAGAAAACACTAACCAGATGCTTTCGAGCTAAGTGTCAGCAAAGTGGTTCCCTAAAAACTTAAATGGTGAGCTTCTCGGCATGCTATGAGTTAGAGTTCACAGAAGACACTTAAATCTTGATAGACTGGTCTAATTTGGATAATATGCTAATTTTCTTCTGGTAATAATTTTAGAAAACATAGGTTTTCTTTTCCAGGCAATTATTTTAATGAATCAATTGGGGTTTCAAGAAATGATTAAATGAGTTCAATTTGGTTTTAGGGTCAGCAAAATGAGATCATTTGTTCTGTTTTTGGTTCAGTTGAGGTCAAGTCCCATGTCTAAAACAGACCTACTAGGAATTGGAGTAATTTTATTTTTCTGTCCTTCCTGTCCTTCCTTCATCCTTGTTTCCACTTCTCTCCTCCAAGCATCTGTTCTTTTGATCTCACCGAATTTTTCTCTATTGTATAATTACCGCTCCTCAGCCCTTTCAAACTTAATGTCTTCTAATGCTCTGAATTCGTATCAGGACAAGTGGAATGCATTCCTTCCCACATACAACTGAAATTATTAACCAAGACACTAGCTTTCGTTTATGCTTTCACTTTCATTAAACCAAACTACCATATGTTAACAGTATGTTAACAGTGACATAAACCTGGGCACAGTAATAACAACAGTTTGAAGGTAATGGTATCTTTAAAATACAAATGTTCAGAGCAATACTATATTTAATAAGAAAACACATTTAAGTGTTTTTTAAAACTGGTACACCAGTGAAGGTTTTCCAACTAATAACTTACATGGAAAACTATTGAGAGCACCAAGAGAAGCTATAGTATCAAAAAGAAAGAATTGGTTTCTTTAACATTTAAAACTGCAGTATAAAAATCAGTTTCAGTATTATGTCAAATCTTGGAAGATACGGTTTCTTCCTGAATATGAGAATAAACAAGCTTTGAGATCTTTCTTACCTGTTATGGTTGCTTTGTTGATGGATGGTTGATTGCACATGGGTGATCTTCTGACAAAGAGAAAAACACAGAATAGTAAAAAAAATGGATGCATTCTGACTTGAAGGACTCTGTAGTATTTTAGATTTTCTGTTTTAAGGTACTGCTTATTTTTAAGTTAAGACATGCAAAAGAGGAGTGCTGGAACTAAGTGCTAAGACTAAGCCACTTGGGTTCCTAGCTATCATTTGTACTTGATAGCTCAGCTTACACATGTCAGCAAACAAAACTTCAATCTCATAGTGATAGACTGCAGCAAATAAAATGAATGTGAATGTCACAGAGATGTGATAGCATCTGAAACTACACAGCCAACACAAACTTATGAAATTTGCAAAAGCAGTAAATCGGTAAGTTATTCCCTAACACGCTGCTAAGAATATTTTACTTTTGGCAAACATTTTCATGATGATTCATATATATCATAAGTCAGTGATTCCTTGTAAGTTACATTATGATGAAAGCAATTTAGACTTTTCCATTTTCTCACCATGAGAAAAATTTTCTTACATTTGTTATAAGGTAGATTAATGACTTGTCCCAATAGATGTTAGACTTTAGAAGTACTACATTTAGTGATATATATACACTATGGAATATTACTCATCAATTAAAAATGACAAATTTGATGATTTTATGACAACATGGATGTACTTAGAAGAAATCATATTAGCAGAAACAAGTCAAAAAGAAAAAGACAGAAACCAAATGGTTTCACTAATGTATGGGATCTAGTGAAAAAATAAACAAAAGCCTTGAGGAAAAGTCAAAACAAGCTAAGCACCAAACTAAAGCACACAACTTCGGGCAGGAGGGAAAGGGGGAGAATGGTGGGAAGGGTGTGTGTGGGGTAAATCCCTGGGATTATAATGATGAGACATTTATATGTAAATAAATTGGGGGAAAGAAGAAGTACTACATTTAAATAGATTTATCTTGTATTCGCTAATTTTTCAGTTTTTGTCAAGTGCAGCTGATGATTATCAACTGCTTGAGGTGAAAAAAACCATACCACATGACTAAATTGTTTTCTCGCTAGAGTCTAGCACAATTGTCAGTCTATAATATTCAGTACTAAGTAAATTATGTTAAATGGAGTATTATTTAAGGGCTGACCATTAACATTTTCTGAAATTTAACTTTTTAAGTTGTAGAAACTGGAATCTTTCAAACCATCTTTAATGGTCTTCTAGTAAACTTTCAAAGAAACAAAAAACTAGATGCAGGCATCTCTACAACTGTTTTTCATTTTGGGTTTATACTTTTTGGTAATGCTATCAGCAGCTAACATAAGCACACACTGTCAGAAATGATGACTGTCGATGAATTAATTCATGTAATCCTTACAACAAAACGAAATGCAGGCCATCTCTTCGCTCCCCTTGTACAGATGCAGAAAACAAAGCATTGGGAAAGGAAGCAATGCTCAGTGAAAAAAAAATTGAGAACCGAGTTCAGGTAATGTGATTCCAGGGCCTGTGCTCTTATTGTCAGGATGCTTTTGTGGGACCCTGACTGATGGTCTCACACCTGTGCTAATGGTGGATTCTTGCAGACCTGCTCAGATCTCTCTTTCTGAGAGGATGGCTCTTCTCAGCTGGGACTTCCTTGGGTAAGCAGTCTGGCCTTTTTTCAGTTGTCAGTGCCTAGTCCCTGTCAGCCTCTGTATTCTTGCTCTTAAACTTACTGATATCAGTTTGGAGTTGGAATTTTGTGTTTGGTTGAAATGTGATTAATGCTTCATGAAACAGAAAGTTCGGAAGTGCCATTCTGAAGTAGCTGGTCTATACTAATAGTTACTGTCTTCATGTATTTCTCAAATAGTCTACATATTATTTCCTTTAGACCTTGTTCTGTGAAAAGTTAGAAAGACTGATTTTTATCTGGGAAAATTATCAAATGAATCTTTTAAAACTCTTGTATTATTTTAAAATACCAAACCATTCATTCATTCCATATTATCTCAATGTTAGTTCTACAAGTGGCACTCGAGAATTTTAACAAGTAAGGAAGAGTGGAAATATTGTTTGATCCCTGATTACAGTGACAAATCATTTGGTGAACAGTGAGTCAGTCCCCCTGCAATGAAAAATCTCAAGAGGGAGAAGGAGCAAGATACCTTAAACCAGCAGTAGGATATAAAGTTAGTACCATGTGGCTCAGTCCATGCACTAGGGTTTCAGCTGCATTCTTCCTAAATCCCTTTCCAGCAGCAAATAAAAAGGTGGATTGTACAAGGTGGCACATGCCTTCCACAAAACCCACGGGTGTAAAAGGCTCTAATAGGACTGAAGAGCTAGGAGGGAAATTCCCGATTCCCTGGAGGTTACCATGGACAAGCCAGACCATCCTCATCACTTTCACAGGACAGAACAGTGCTGAGCTGTACATTGACTGAATCCTGCTGTTCTGTGAGGATGCACAGATCAGATCACCCCAAGATTCTCAGGACTCCTCTCCTTAAGAACCCTGCTGTGATAGGCGGAGCTTTTTTTTTTTTTTCGAGACTAGGTCTTGCTATGTTTGCCGGGGAACCACAGATTCAAGTTGCCCAGTGTACCACAGACTCAAGCGATCCCCAGCCTCAGCCTCCCAGGTAGCTTGGATTACAGGCACCTGCCACTGCACCTGGCTGCTTTTTCTGAGAACAAGTCTCTGTATGTTGTCCGGGGTGGTCTCGAACCCACAAACTCAAGCGATTCCAAACCTCTTGTCTCCCAGGGCTTGGACAATAGGCATGCGTCACCACATCTGGCTTAGGCAGAGCATTTTGAACTATCTAGAACACTGAAATCCCATGGATGAGGAGAGGCCTCTGTCCTGCTTGAGTCTTTCGCCTCTCCCTGACCAAAGATGAGGCTGTCACAGTCTAAGCTTCTGCTCTCTCCAATTGGAAAAACAGACATGGTTCCCCCCATTTAGGACCCAAAAGGTTGCAATCTGGGTGGGATTTCTCATTTAGCTGTAGGTTTATCAGTGAACAGGTCTCTCCTTAGAATCTCACCTTCACTCTGAGAGTGAGGATTAGATCACCCCTTCTTGTCTGTGAAAGAAAGTCTTTCCTGGATGCCTCAGGTTCCTAAATGGAAGATAAGCATCCCTGCCCCACCCCACTATCCTTTGGAATTAGCAAACATAGTAGAGACACCACATACATGTTACTCAGTTGATTCTGTCTTTGCAAACTATTCTGATGCTGCTTTGAGTATGTGTCAGGTCTGGGAACTCACAGTGGGATTCAGATGATTTCCTCTCTGCTCAGACTTCTGAGGCCTGAGAAGGCCAATAAGATTTGAGCCCATTTAAGCCTTCTGAGGCCTGAGAAGGCCAATAAGATTTAAGCCCATTTAAGCCAAGTGTGCACTGACCAACCAGACACTGCAAAGGCCTTTGCTCAGCATCTACCACATGCAATTCCTTGCTTAGATGTCACTCTGGGCACAGTGCAGACGTTACTCTGGCCACAGTACTACCTCCACAGTAGGTTGAGATCAGGTTGTGATTTCCTCTCTAGCTGTCTTGCATAGAATGTCTCAGATCATCTTTCGGGAGACAGCCAGGCGAGACTGAAGCCTTCGCACCTGTCTTATCACCTGCCTATCTTAGTTTTAGATGCTAGAATTCAAGTGACTGTGTCTGAAGTCAGTGTAAAGTGAACTCTAACATTTCTCATTCACTTTTTCAAGATAAAACCTCAATTTCCTGGATAAAAGTTGGGACTCAAGTTTAGCAATGACCAAGAGTAGCTTCATGTCTTCTCAGGCTCTTTAGAGAGAGGAAGCAACCACCTCTGAGCTATGGCTATCAGAAGCGCCCTGGGGGCTGCTGAGGTCAGGGTCAGCTAGTGTAATCCTGGAATAGGGAAGAGGAGATTTGTAACCAACAAACACTGCAGAGCACACCTCCAGGCTTTGCCTGCAGCATTACTTCTGTGATATCACAGCTCACAAGCCTGTCCAGAGGGAGTTCTCTGGGCGGGTTACCACACAGGGCACCAGAGTGCCAATGTGCATATAACACCATCCCTGTGCACTGGGTGTGGACATTCTCGGGGAGCACCCCAAGAGACCACAGCTGACCACAGCAAGACAGGTGCGGATTAGGAGCTAAGTGTGGATGGGGATGGGAAGGCATGGAACCCAGCACAAGACCTGTGGGTGTATTGGATAGGGGTGAATCAAGAGATCATGCCTGCAAAGGAAAGCTGTTGAAGCTGTTTTCTAAGGAATGAATTACAGTTAACCCAGTGGATGAGGAGGGGGAGAAAAAAGTGAGAGATGGTTCAGGTTCAGAGAATAGGATGGCAAAATTCTATTTCCTGGAGAACAAGATAACCAATGAAAGTTCTTGGGTTCCATCCCAATTATTTGCATTGTGGGATTCATATTGATTTTTTAAATATATGTACATATAGATGTATACATACACATATATACATACATACATACACATATACATCTATATGTATATATATACAAGAAGCATGTGCAGAATGGCCAGAGCTTTTCTTTTATCATGGAAAGTGTGAATTTAGGAGGTCAAAGAGGTTAACTATATTGTAATGTGGTAGAAAGTTCAGATTTTTATGATCTTTAAGTAGTAATTACTACAAATTGTATACATGTAAGTAATTTGTAATTCCAAATAAGTTTGTATTTGCTTCCCTCTTACATATTGATTTAGAGTAATATTTTTGTTTTCTGGAAATTCTTTAGAATTGCTATGATAATAATATTTTATTTGTTATTAATAGTATATTGTCAGAATAATGGTTATTTGAAGTCATTCTTACTTAATCTTGAAAACTTAATTTTTAGATTCTTTTTTTACCTTTCTTAGAACCCCCTAAAATTAGAAGCATTTCCTATTTTTAGTTCTTCCACAGGGTTCTTCTGTTCGCATATAAATCATGTTAATAATTGCTATATGATGCTGATGATCTAAGTGTCAGTAACAGCAGGGGAATCAAAGACCTTTGCTACAAGAGGCTACTTCTCCAAGTAAATGTTGCTTTTGAATTGAGAAAATGACTTTGCGTTGACTTTAAGGCTTGAAATTTGCCCATGGTTAACTGATGAAGTCAAAACTATAAAGTTACCTGATTATAAGTAACCGGGTAAGGACGGATGATGCCAGAAGATTTCTGACAGATGGAATCACCTTATTTATTCGTTATACTGTTTCATTTATAATATGAGAACCATCACTACAAAGTATTTATAGAAAATTAATAGGCCATCATAAGACTTAGTGTAAATAGTTAGACAATGTAGCAACAAATCAGAGAAATCTAATATATGGCTTTGAAGTTTAATCAGATTGAGAATGCAGTGTACAAAAATTCAAGAAGGAGGGGAAGAAAGTATAACTTACTTGCTAGGTGCTCGATCTTGCAAATTTGTTAATGCAGCAAAGTTGTTTCGTACAGTTCGCAGGCTGGCCAACACCTACAACAAACAATCAAAATGGTTGGGTGATTTAAAAAAATTGTTCAGTAAAAATTTGATATTGCTTAAAACTTAGTTTACATGCCACTAAAATATCACCCATAATTTAGCAAATGTTTGCATGTATCCATTTGCATGTATCCAGTCTGCGGCTATAAGAATGTTCTAAATATGTTACCTCAATGTCTGTGAATATGGTAACAATAACAGCAGTCTGGACAGCTGAATTCTTCAGCTACAAAAGCAATACACTAGGCATTATACATATAGAGCAGTCATTTTATGCAAATCAAAATGCTGAAATGTTAAATACTAGTAAAATCCTATGTCAAGGGCAAAATCTAAAACAAAATCCCCAAATTTTCTTCAAAGATGTACCAAGAATGTCACAACTTCAAAGTCAGTAAGTAAAATAACTTTAAGGTGCTTTTCCTGGTTTTGCCAGATGGCTACTCTAGCTAGCAACCTTTGCTAAGCTTATCTGAATCGTGAGGATGAATTGTTGAATTCTGAATAAAAATTGCCCTTATTCAAAATTGCCTTATTTGGGGAAGCATTTCTTACTCTGTATGTACACAGAGTTTGGTCCTCAGAAGGTCCTTAAATACAAATTTACTGACTACATGAACATAGACACAGGATATCTACATACACAACAAGGCAGGAAAAACAGGTCCTTTCCTTTTCATATTCTTCTCCCCAATGCTAGTGGGTCTAGAAAGTATCAAAATAATTGGATTTGGGACTGGGGAGGAATAGTTACAAGAACACTATTTCATTATCCCACTCTCACTTTCTCCTAGAATGGACATGTTTTCCCCAGGATAGAGCTGTGAGATTATAGGTAATCTAAGGGATAACAAGAGTGTTAAGTTTATTAGTGAGGACAATCAGACTGTTACTAACATACAGACTTCAAATGTCCAGGCATATAACCCCAAACTGCAAGGTTTTGTTATATAGTCAATGGGTAACTTGGGTAAGTTACAAAATCTTCCTGAACCTTGATTTCCTTATCTGTAGAACAGGACTGTGATATCTACTCCATAGATATCACATCCTGAAGACCTGTATTTGTTTGTTTTCTCTTTCTCCCTCATATTGGTGAGACCATTCCATATTTCTCTTTTTCCTTCTGGCTTATTTCTGCAAGCATGATTCCTTCTAGCTCCACCCTTACTGATTGTCTATCAGTGATAATATGAGGATTGGGGTGAAATGTCTACTTGCTACAAGTTCCAATTTCAAAACTGTTTCCAGAAATTCTTCACCTACCATGAGCCTAGATTAAAATAGCCTATTTATTTTTCAAAAACAAAAATGTCTCAAATGTGTTTTAAATTGGCATTCACTCTTGGAAGTTACTGGGAGCTATGGCCTGAGACAGCGACAGAATCAGCCCCTCATTCCCTGAAGGAGTTAATGGTGCTTTAAGAGGTGCCAATCATGATTAATTTGGTCACTGGAAAAAGCTGGCTCATTATCACTTATAAACAACTCACAGCAGCAAAAGGTCACACTGCCTATGACGGAGTATTCAAATAGCCAACTGCTGACATCAGATGCGATGTATTTCAAAAGGCATGAAATCTTGAATGATGCAGAAATAAATCGGAAAAATGATCGAGTATTATTAAATCATGCAGGATTAATTTATGGTTTGAGCATTGAATATCAAAGACACTGAAAAAACTTCTGAAATAAGACAGCTATATCTCCAAGCCATACTTTTCCTAGCCAAGCTGTGAACCTCAAAATTATGAGAATTTTATTCTAACAAATTATGTCAAGTGCTCTATATTTGAGAGCTAAAGTAAACAGAAATAGTATTGTAGGCCACTTATGTTTTATGCGCATTGTAAAGGAAATATTAGTTTATGGAAGATAAGCTATAACTGAGTCTGTGAAAAGGCTTTTGCTTCTGTTAAAATAAATATATGAAAGTAAGGTATTTTGTTTTGGTCTTTAATCTAAATTTCATGCATTTCTTCCACCACATGCTATATCTTAATATGGTATAGACTTTAAGCAGAAAAAAAAAGAGTAGATGGGAAGATATTTCCCTTTGAAGATAAATGCATACAAATGATTTCTAAGGAGACAGGAACAGAAATTGAGGGGCACTCAGGGGCATTTAGGAAAATTGTACCATTCTATTATTTATTGATTTTGGCATTCTTTATATTTTTGATATGAAGCAGATATATTCTGATAGGTATGAAATATTTTAAAATAAAATGAAACAAGATATTTTCCTTGCTTCCTATATTTTTAATAATTTTATATATAAAATTTATACATAGGTATATTACCTTTACAAACAGACAACAGGCAGTGGATAAACTTATCCCTGGTGTGCATAATACTAGATCATTTTTCCATATAACCAGTAATATTTTATAGCTTTTACATGAACAGTTATCTTCTGCACTGTGACACATATGCTAATGGTAGAAGTATAAGTAAAAGTTCTAGATACATCCTAGGTGGGGACATTGCCCCAAGCCTGGGTCTCAGTGTCCACACCATCCATTAGCTGTGTTCATACTCTCACTTACACTGCAGGATGCAGAGAGCAGGACATCCGCTCCTGCAGAGGATGGAGAACTAGAAGCTGCTCTCTGCAGTCTCCCAAGTTAAGTGTCTTTGCCTTGATTCTAGGGCAGCACTGATACCGCTTGAATTCAACCTTTAAAAGTCAGGGACTAAAGGCTCCCGGGACTTTCTTTCCTCCTGAATATTTCCTAACCAAAAAATAGTTCTCTGAAGTTTTCTTTGACATAAATGAACAGTTACATACTTAAATTTATTCCTTTCTCTTCTGCCTTTCCATGCAAATGTGTAATCAGTCAAGGCCAAGCATTTACTGGTAATGATGAGAAATACATACGCTTTTGGGAAGAATATTTGATAGTGTGATGGAAAGTATTTGCACAGAGATGCACTGTGGTGTCCATGAGAGGGACAGAATGTCATTTAGATATAGTAGTGTCAGACTTTGGCAAGTATTTCTAAACCACAATTGACCAATAAGACGCACTAAAAATGGCAGGAAAATTCAGGCTTCATTAAAAGGTTAAACAACAGAACATAAAACTAAAAGAAAGTATACCTATAGAATGATGGCTTCTTAAAAAGAGTTAAAGTATAGCTTGTTTTAAAAAATACCCAGCAATAGTGTACTTGGTAAAAACCCTTGCTAAAAACTAAGAAAGATGATTTTGAGGATTGTGCTTTTCATTGCTAACACATTTTCTGCCACTAGAGGGTGAGAAAAGACAATGAGTTGTTATGGGTCTGGTGGGAGGAGAAAGGAGAAAGAATTCTGTTTTTGTTTTTACTTACAAAATTATCTGGAGTCAAATTATAACTACTTATGAGACAGAAAAGTTATTTTAATAGGAAAGTAAACATCTTTCCAAGTTATCTTGTGGTCAAATCCTATGAAATGGCTGTTTTTGTATTCAACAACAGTCAAATATTGAAAATTTTGTAGACTACAACCTAAAAATGACTTAAAGTTTCCTAGAAGAGACAAGTTGGAATTTAACAAATGATAAAGCAGATGAGACAGCTTGTTTCATAGCTTGCAGGAAGAATCTGGTAGGTTCAGAGAACTGTGCACTCTGATGAAGACACAAGACATCTGCTGTGGGTAGGTGGGCAAGGGATGTGCGGGGTCATTATAAAAAGTACTGACAATAGTCTGGTACTGATGGTATAGCAACCTTAACAACTACTCCATTTTTCTAGAATTATCACAAGTCTCGTATTTGTTTGGAATAAATGTAAAATGACTCAGTTGTTCCTAACCATGTTGAAAGTGAAAGAGATTTTAGGCTTAACAGCAGTAAATAGATGTATTTCCTTAGTCTGAATGGTATATGGGTCTTCCCGGGGATCCAAGACAATATTTTGGCATTTTTTGTTACTTCCTGAATTGAAGGTATCACTTATTTTTGTATTATATTCTTCCAGATGGAGATTCTAGTCAGCTTGGCGTGTTCCATGGTAAGTCATCTCGCAAACAATGGAAATAGTAAGGTCACAGGAGGTGAGCTGACTCCAAAGCGTAGTCTCCTACACTGTATCAATATTGGGTTTCCTTGGTGTTCCTTGGTTTCCAAGAACTCTACCAAATCATTACTATTCTCTCAGGAGGAAAAGCCAATTTCCAACCAGGATGATACGACATAGCAGAGGGTTTCCTCAGAATACCTAAAGTAACCTAAGAGTACCTCAGGAATTACCCACACCAAAAGATGTTCACACCAAGTAGACATCTATTAAAAAAATGTAAATAACTCACATAGTTAAAACTGCTGCCTTTTCTGGAAACCAAGATGTTTCTGAGTTTACAGGGGGAAACATAAAAATCAAAAGTGAAAAAGATTTTAGGTTAAATACCAGTAGAAAATTCTCACCATGATTCTCCCCGTGACAAGTGTTCGAGACAAGAAGATAGAATATAGAGTGGATTGTAGGAGCTCTTCTGAAGGTCAGGTGTATCCATGATGTTTTAGGTTTCAATCTTGTCCATCAAAATGGACCAGATCCTTACATGACTTGGTAAGTTCTCTTGTAACTTAGCTTCCCAGGGAACTAAGAATGGGGAAACACAGGGCCTGATCTGTACATACTTTGAAGACGTACTCAGTTATAGAGATACAAGTTCTCAAGAAGAAGCAAAAGATGAGGTGAGGCTGAAGAAGGCCTTTGACATCAGACAATGGGAGGCCAATTATTTTTAATTATGGTAAAGAACAATATGTACAGAAAAATAAACCAAAGTGGCTAAAGGGATATAAAATGCCAATAGTATTTTGGAGTTTGGAATTATAGGGGATTTTCTTTCTCTTGCTTCTGCATATTGTTTTCCAATCTTTTTGCTTTTGATGCAAAAAGATTTTATTTTGAGAGTCATATGGTTTTCTCTCCTGAATTACTTAAGTTTGAAATTTCAAAACCTAAATCATGCTGGAGAAAGGGGAGAATTCTTTGACCTATTTGGACATTTTCCTGAGTGACTGGTCTAAAATCAACTACCTTCTATCCATTGATAAAAATTACCATAGTATATTAAGCCAAATACTTTATATCACTTCAAGTGACATAAATAGCTAAGAGTTTTGCATGTATCATTCAATGATGGGTCTCAAATCTTGTGTTAAGATATTGATATATTTGTATTAATATTTAGTTGTGCTTAGTTGTACCTGGTGGGATTTAAGAGAAGCCCACTATCTGTCACTCACTGGGTCCACCCTTTTTAAAACCTGCTTTCCCAAAGAATTTCAGTTGGCAGAGATTATTTAGGGTTTAGTAGTCTCTCTCATTCTCACTCTCACTTAATATATATCTATATCTATATAGATTGATATATAGATATTAAATCTAGTAGAACTTAGCAGATAATACACCCTAGTCAAAGGTCATTCATGAAAATCATGATGAACCATTTTAAAGGATTCTACAACCTCTGGGGCAATGACCACCTCCTACTAGGTGTTATAAGTAATTAAGCTAGTCATAATTCTTCAAAAGACAGTGCAAGACAAGTTTTAGGTCTAAGATATACTTAAATATTATAGACAGAGTTAGTCTATACTCAAAATTTCAATTTCAAGGCATTAAGTACAATTTTATTTATTCAAACAGCTTATTAAGACAGGGCTATTTTACAAATAAACTTATTTTTCAAGCTGCTAGTTTGTTAAACAAATTATTGGTTCACTAAACAAAAAAAAAGGTCTAAATTATGAAAAATTTCATATCTCCTTAGGATCAAATGAAATTTGGTAGAGAATTTGGTAGAGAATAATATTTGGTAGAGAATAATAAACACTAGTCGATGTAAGCATGTAAGGTATCACACAGAGAATGATTTTTCACTCAGTTTTTACTATACAGTTAGATATACTTTTTTTTACAACAATACCTGGAGATATTTTTTTTAGAATAATGAAGAGGTACCTACATAGACTCAAGTTGGAAATGACTGTTTTTATTTTTGGTGACAATTATTTACTTAAGCATTATAAAAACAATTTTTACCATGATGTTTTAGAGATGAAAGAGGGCCAACGGATACAACACGTATAATTCATTAAATACTTATTTCCTAGTAACTGTGCCAAGCATTTCATAAGCTTGGTGTCTCCACCTCTTGAGGTGGGTACTTTTGGAGCTATCAACAGAAGAGGAAACCAGGTCTAAAAAAGTTCAGTGACTTGCCCAGGGTCATTCACTTAGTAAAATTTAAAAAAAGAAAAAGATAGGTGACAGGATTTGGCCTGGGGCTAGCTTTAGCTGTCTGAGGCCCCTAATTTTGCCATCTAGAAAAAAAAAAAAAAAAAAGAAGAAGTTATATAAGCTACTTTTGACATAACCCTGGCTATGATTTTTTAAAACCACTCTGGATTACTTGTGTTCCAATATTTAATATTTTTTTACGAACACACATGGTTGCTTTTAAATCTGTGTCACATTCCAGGATGAGTCAGTTCTGTACCATATAGTCTATGTATCAGTGGCTCTCCTGGAAAGAAATACTATGACCTTAAAAATTACAGGTGTTTGGATCCAACTGCAGATTTCTGGATTCAGGTAATCAGGGGTGAGGCTTAACATAAAAGCTTTCTACGTGATTCAGTAAGTAACATGGGTTAGGAACCTCTCAAATTGTTATATATATATATATATATATATATATATATATACATATATATATATATATATATATACACACACACACATATATGTACATTTTATATGTATATCTGAAAATTCCTTAGGCTGTTTTATCACCCTCTAGCATGGCATTTTCTTGAGTTGTATATGTAAAAGGAACAAATAAACCAAAATACATCACCCAGCTACACTTCTGTAGAATTAACATGTTAAGTGCAAAAAGAGCAAATAAAGCTTTAACTGAAATGGAATATTGAATTTCAAGCACTGACCATGCACTTCCTTATACTAAATGCAATTTAATATGTGAAGCGCCCTCTACTTCTAATGATTATGTCAATTAAGAAAATAGGGTCCCACTTAAATAGGTCACTGAAGCAATTCGTAATTTGACACAAAGACACTCTTAAGTCAATAGATTTGTAGGACACACTACTACGGCCAACCTCACACACTCTAGCATGCCCTTTGCATTACTCAAGGGAACCACAGATTATGAATCTGTGCTGGTGTTTAGTTTAAAATGAGACAAGAACAAATCCCCCCAATAAAATATCCAGGTCTGAGAGAAAACCTGTCTGCACTTACCTGAGCGAATGGAGTCACAATCAAGTCATCTCCATGTCTGAAAAACAAACCAGATCCTGTGTTAGGAGTTACTAAGAACTGTCTGACCACTTTGATCAATATTAAGTAGCGAGTTCCACTTCCATAAAGTCCCATAGAGAATGACAATCATCCCATTCTTAATCTTCAACAAATGCTCTTCCCAGGCACTTGGGTGAAAATATGTCTTCCGGGATGGTAACCACTGTCCACGCCCCTGGGTAAAAACGGGCTTCTTGATCATCAGTCAAGGTCACTGTTACTTATTAGGCACAAGACAGGGCTAGAAAGAGTTCCAGCAGTGGGACCTGAGCAATGCTCTTGGCCTCTGATTGCAGGTGGGGTCTGCAGAAGGAACCAGCGACTGTAGAGGCTTTGCTTAGAGACTCCTGGACTATCTACACTTGAAGGTGAGGAGACTCGAGTGTTCTGCATCATTGTGTGTGAGTCTTGGAAAGGCTCGGAACTGTAGATGACAGGGGACTGCATCATATACTAATAAAAACCCAGTGGAACTTGTCAACTGACTCACGTCCCAGCCGCTGTAGTTACCAGGGAATGTTACCCCGTGTGTGCTGTTGCTGCAGCAACCTCCGACACACCAGGCTTGGGGATGCAGGAGCAAGGTGTCAGCATGACGTGTTTTGGAGGGACAGGGAAAGCAAGGAAGTTGTGCAACACTCTACTTGGAGAAATGGGGGCCCACAGCTCTTTTGGGGTATTTTTTAGCATGAGTAATTTGTCAACTGATTTTTAAAATCTCCACAGGATTTCCCCTGCTCTAGCTTGCCAAAGCTCTCTCCTTAGCACTGAATGCAATCATTCTACACACAAAGTTCTTGGATGCCACCATAACCGTCACGGAAAACGCTGCAGCAGAGTCGTTCGCTCAGGAACAATTCTGGAAAGGGACGGGAGTGACCTACATGAATGCTCAGTAAATACATCTGCACTCAGCAAGACGTGACTGACGTGATCAAAGGGTTTGTTATTGGGAATCACCCCAGTTATTACAGCCATGATCAGATTATGCAGACATCTTGAAATTCAAGAGTGTGGAAAACAAAAAGCAGGAAAACGTCATAACCCACTTTAAAGGAAATGTGTCTTATTTTATAGCCTTTAGCTCCAGGATTCCATTTTTTTGAGAGGCACTTGACATTTTTTTTTGAGAGGCACTTGACATTATCTAAACACATTGGTGTTTAGATAATTTCTCTAGGTACAGTCTTTTCTTCCATTTTCTTCTTTATATTTGCCCAGTGACAATGTATTTTCTACAACTAATTTTACCTTTTCCTAGGCACATCATCAATATGAAATAAATCCCTGGAAATTTTAACAAAATTTAAATTCTAAATTTTAACGAAATTTTTCTACTTCTAATTTTAACGAAAATTATAATGGAATTAAAAATTTCAAAACTGAAAGGTTATGATTATTGATTAAGACACTTACTTTTTCCTTTGATTATAGCAGGATAGTGGTACTTATCAATACCTAACTTGTTCCATGCCAGTAAAACACACACACACACACACACACACACACACACACACAATATTTCGGATCATATCATTGTGCTCTATTTCCCTATCAAAGATTACTATAGTTTTAGTGGAGAGATAGTATTAGCCTTAAATTTTTTTTCGGAAGTAGTAGTTTTTGCCAGTTATCTTAAAATTGTTTCATTTTAGTAACAGTAAAGTTGTTTCCATAGTTTCAGTGGCAAATGTCTTCAATTAAAAAATGGGCTAGATTCTTTTCAAAATTTTGTAATGCTTACTTTATGTTTGACTACATAACAAATCAACAATTGAAAAGTCTTTGGTCAATTCTTCACTTAATATTAAAACGCATTTTATTAGTAACTGTCACAATGATGAAATAAACTTCATTTGTGTTTGGAAGAAAAGCATAACATGAACATATATTTTAACTGCAACTTATAATTTGTTTATAATAAATAAAAATCAGATCTAGTAATTAAAATCCACAGAAAATCCATTTTATTAGATACCACTTAGCTTAAAGTATGAGCGGATTTTAATGAACTAAATAAAGACACACAATAAGACATGCATATGTTAGAAATTGATGCTAAATTTTTGCGTCCAAACAACTCAACCAACACAAAACTTCTCAAAGAGTGAGATTTAGTTAACTAAAGTGGGCTTTAGAGGAATTATAATACCATAACATACAATTATTGGGGTTTCCTAAAATGGGAAGAGGTTGCTAGGGTCGCCCGTAAATTAACAAGCAGCTAGACAAATTTACAAAGTAAGCATTGCCTGGAGATTGAAGTTGTACCTCCCGGTGAGGTGATTACTAGTTAGAGATTATACGATATTGATTATCATTTGTATAAAAACAAATATCACAACAAACTTCAACAACAACAACAAAAAGGTTGGACCCGTTTTAAGCAAAAACATCACTATTTAAAAAAATAGTATTGGAATATTTGCTGAGAAAAGAGTATGGCCTGGGTCTCAGAGAAAAGCTCATTTTTTACACTATGAATATGTTAGCTTTTATGGATCTGAGGATGAGGGAGTGGTATCCAGGGAACAATCATAGCAAAATACAGGTGCAGAAACTTTTAGAAGAGATAAGATGAGTCATCACTGGTCACTATGGGATTCAGTGACATAGCAGTCTCCAGTCTCATAATGTGGAAGGAGGAACTGTGCTCATTCCCTATCCTGGTTACCCATGGGTAAACCTAAGTCACTTCTTCCAGCCATTCAGGGGATACCCATCACTCTCCCTTTCTAAGGAAAAGGATTTTCTGAGTCTGGGATTAGCTTCTGGTGGTGGAACAGAGGCTCAAGAGTGCTCCAAGAACTTGCTGTTTTTCTAAAGAGGAATGACAATAAAGTTGAGAACTATGATTCTTTATATCCTTGCATGTTACTGTACTATTTACTACTTTAGTTTCTACCCTCATTCATTCTGTAATAAGAGGTTAGAAATACTGCAAAAAACAAAGTAAGATATCCAGCCGGGCATGGTGGCGCATGCCTGTAAACAGCAGCCTAGGAAGCCATGACTGGGACCAGGGATCGCCGTTCGAGTCCTGCCGGGGGCATGTAGCGAGATCTAGATTCAAAAACATATAGCTAGGTGATGTGGTACGCACCTGTGATCCCAGATACCTAGAAAACTGAGGCTGGGGATTGCTTGAGTCTGCGGTACCCCAGGAAATGTGAGCCTGCAGTACCACAGGCAAAAATAGTCAGATTTTTAAAAAAAGAAAGAAAGAAACAAAGAAACAAAGTAAGTTATCCAAGAGCAAAATCTTTAAAGGGACAGAATATGGATACAATTAAAATACTGAAATGTGAAAAAGTCCCTTATCACCTTAAAAAATAGTTCAACCGGGGTGAGTTCATGGGCCGGGCACGTGGGGTCTGTAGGCCCTGGCACCTCATGGCTAACCATGGCAGCCGGCCTCCAAGACCCTCACAGTTGGCACCCACTGCCTTTGGTCTGGAGGCTGGGGGGCAACTAGGGACCAGTGTCAGGTGTGGTCAAGTCAGCTGGTGCATGGGCACCTGCATACACTTGGACCCTGGTAGGGTTCTGGCAGGGTTCTGACCCTGGTGGGGTGGACTAGATGGCCCTTCTGTTTTACTCTCACTCCATTCCACTTAGTCCTCAGGGGGAATAAAAGAAACAAAGAATACAAACACTGACATAGAATGGGTGAGGGTATTCCCGAAAGATCCTGCTCACATCTGAGCAGGATGCAAGAGAAGAAACATGGAAAAGGTCATTGAATAATGGACAGAGAAACAACCGTGGTGATGAACCGATCACAGAATCACACCTACGGTCTCACCAGGAGTGGATAGGACATAATTGCAGGTCTGATACATCATCTAAGAGAGCAAGGTGACCCTCCCCATCCCATGAGAGAAGAAGGTCAGAGAGCTGGGACATCAGCTTCATGGCAAAGCGGCCTTGAAGAAAATGACCTGTAAAAGCCATCAATAGGTGCCTCTCCACAACGAGTAACTTCTTTACTGACAGTGGCTGGGGATGAGGACCCCTAAGCCAGAGGGCAGAACCATCAATTGAAGAGATGGCAAAATAGCACAGAGAACAGACAATGATTGACCTCAAATGAGCCCTGGCTGCCCAACGCAAAGTAGACTGAAAACCTACTAGCACATTCACCGTGTCGCAGGAACACAGTCCCTCACCCAGCAAAAGGACACTGCCACAGGAAAGGAAGAGACCTACGGACTTAACATAGATCAACAAACATCAAGGAGAGGGAGTCTGAGTGAACAGAGGGAGTGTCAGGGGAAGGCATTCCAATAATCATTTACTGATGCTGTAAGAAATTTAAAGAATAAAATAATTAAAAAAAAATAACTCATGGCTGGGCATGGTGGCGCATGCCTGTAACCGCAGCCTAGGAAGCCACAGCTGGGGCCAGGGATCACGGTTCTAGTCCCGCTGGGGGGAACGCAGAGAGACCTAGTTTCAAAAAAATATAGCTGGGCACGGTGGTGTGTGCCTGTAATCCCAGCTACCTGGGAAGCTGAGGCTGGGGATTGCTTGAGTCTGTGGTACCCCAGGCAATGTGAGCCTGCGGTTCCACGGGCAAAAATAGAGAGACCTAGTCAAAAAAAAAAAAAAAAACTCAATAATTATGTAAACTAACTTATTTCAAATTGTATTGATACGCACTCAGCAACAACTTTTCCATGCTTCATTATTACCAAAGTAGAATGGACAGGAGATTCAGTTAATGAGAACAGAGTTTATACTTAAGGGAGCCAAGACCCTTGATCCTAAGAAAACAAAAGCTTTGGTGGTTAGGAAGTACCCGCTACCTCTCAACTGCACACACTGCAAAATTCAGCATGCTATGTGGCTGCAGGAACTAGTGCTTTTAGGAGTCACTGATTGAGACTCACTTTGTGAATCAAAACTTGCACTAACTTTTTGATCTTCTGTGTTTCACCTCCTGCTGTAAAACTAAAAAGATATTTTCCTCTGGCATTTGCCAGTAAAATTGTGGAATTGATAAGAACAGGTAACTGGTACTTTGAAATCTTGGTCTTTTTTCCATTAGACTACAAAAGTATCACTTATTTATCAATTCATCCTCAATCCACTTTTTTTTAGGATTATGTAGAAATGTATTTTTATTTTGAATATGTACCAAATGTTTCTGGAAGTATAGACTATTTGACAACATCCAAGAAAGGAACATATTTACTAACCTTTCTATTTTCATGGTTACAGAGTACAAACATATAAAAAAGCAATCCAATAAGCAAATAATGTGACAGTCTACTCGATCTTTTTATGCAGAGTTTTTGATTGTAAAACACATAATAACTGTAGAAACTTTGGAAAATATACAAAAAAACAAAAGTGTCACCCAAAGATATCTTTGCTTTTAATACTGAATAACGACTCATGAAAAAAAGTTACATCCCTTAATATCTTTAAAATACTGTTTATGATGCCAGTCTATGTTTAGTAATCGCTAAAATTCTCAAACTGAAAGTATTAAAATACAATACTGATTCTATTTAAAATAACTTTATAAAAAATAAGTGTATGAATAATTAAGATTTGTTCAAATCTTATTCTAGTCTTCATTTCTTTCAAAAACCCAATTAAGGGAATATGTTTTTTTTTTTATAAAGAACTTAAAAGGCAATGATAAATACTGAAAAACTATGTGAGAAACTGGGTCAACTGAGAGTATTAAATACATAGGGATACCCCCCATTATTTTATATTGATATACCTTTTAATCAGAACTACAAAACTATGGTTTTACATAGTAGAAGTATTTTGGGAAATGTGACCACAAGCACACTTTGTGAAACCAAATTATATATTGTTTTTCCACAAATAATAAAAAGATGTGGTTTGTTTTCTTAAAAGGTAAACAAACAAAAATAAAACCACAGTTTGACTGTAAGAAATATACATAAAGGAATATATTGAATGCTTTAAATTTATGACACAAACATTGTGACAAGCTCCCAGTAGTCAATATAAACAACAAGCTCCCAGTAGTCAATATAAACAAACAAAAACAGGAAAAACTGTGCTTTGTTCTTGTATCAGATTTGGCTGAAGATAGGGCTCCTCTGTATTGCACAGGCTTTTAATTGGAACTTGTTCCACAGTAAATAAGAAAATAATAATAAGTAGTACCTCCATTTATGAAACCCCAGGGAATAAGGTTTTATATATTATAACAAAGGCAACCTCAGCCACCATGAAATGATTTTCTTCTTTGAAGCTATTGTTAGAATTAACATAATCCATTCAACACAAAAGCTTAACCCTGCGGTCATAGTTTCAACCACTGAAACTTGCATTATGACAAGACTACCCAGAAACATTTCACTAAGAACCAAAAGTAATGCAGTTAATTCAAGAGCAAAGGAAGTCAGCTATTTAATATCGTATTAGGTAGTATATTCTAATTTGAAAACTTTCCATGCCAAACTCCAAGGCATACTTGTGTATCTGTAAATAGAGCTTGGATGATTTTCAGCTAATGCTACCTACAGTTATCAATTAACTAAAAATATCTATCCTCTTTGAAAGAGCACCTATGCATTTATATTCACACAAGTAGAGAAGAAAAAAAAAAGAATTAAAGTCATTCAAATTTAATAAACAATCTGATGGCCTAATTCTTCAAAAATAGTTTGTAAAAGAAGACCAGCAAAGGTCTCAATTTTATGAGTAACATTTTATGTGTTAACCCTCCCTTCTTTGTCCACAGTTATGCTTCCCTCATAGAGTGTGAGGCAGGTAAAAATTCTAAAGCCTTTTTCACTGATGCTCAGAAAAGTAATTCAGCATCTTGATCTTAGTTCTGCCAGTCTCTGTAATATTTAACCAATACTTACAATTTTTACAAGCAGCAAAATTGAAGCAGTCATCAAAACTCTACATAAAATCAAAGGCCCAGGACCAGATGGCTTTACAAATGAATTCTACCAGACATTCAAAGAGGAAATAAAGTTTGAACTATTAAAGCTTTTCCAAAAAATTGAGAAAGAAGGAAAACTGCCAAACATATTCTATGAAGCAAAAATCACTCTCATACCAAAACCAAATAAAGACAGCACAAAGAAAGAAAACTATAGACCAGTTTCCCTAATGAACATAGACACAAAAATCTTAAATAAAATCCTGGCAAATCAAATCCGATGATGAATAAAAACCATTATTCATCATGACCAAATGGGATTTATCTCAGGGGCACAGCGATGGTTCAACATTTGAAAATCAATTAATATAATCCACCATATCAACAAGGAGAAAACCAAAAACCATATGGTCATATCAATAGATGCAGAGAAAGCATTTCATAAAGTTCAACACCCATTTATGATAAAAGCTATTAAAAATTTGGGGATAAAAGGAATATATCTCAATGTAATAAAAACCATCTATGACAAACCTACAGCAAACATCATCTTAAATGGGGAAAAACTAAAATCATTCCAATTAAGATCTGGAACCAGGCAAGGATGCCCACTCTCTCCTCTACTTTTGAACATTGCACTGGAAGTTCTAGCAAGGGCAATAAGACAAGAGAAAGACATAAAAGGAGTACAACTAGAGAAAGAAGAACTGAAGCTCTCATTATATGCAGACAATATGATCCTTTATGTAGAGAATCCAAAAAAAAAATCCACAGAAAAACTTCTTGAAACAATAAACCAGTTTAGTAAAGTAGCTGGTTACAAAATCAACACACAGAAGACAGAAACTTTCCTATACACAAAAAGTCAAGCAACAGTAGAAGAAATTAAAAAAAATCCTATTTACCATCACAGTGAAAAAAATAAAATGCCTAGGGATAAATCTACCAAAACACATGAAAGATCTATACAAAGAGAACTTCAAAACGCTGCTAAAAGAGATAGAAGAAGACATAAGGAAATGGAAAGGCGTTCCCTGCTCATGGATTGGAAGAATTAACATCATCAAAATGTCCACCCTACCAAAAGCAATCTACAGATTCAATGCAGTCCCTATTAAGATTCCAACACATTCTTCAAAGAGATAGAACAAAAATTACAGAAGTTTATATGGAATAACAAAAGACCTCTATTATTGAAAAACCTCCTGACCAGAAAAAGAGAGAATGGAGGTATTACTATTGCAAACTTCAAACTATACTACAAAGCCATAGTAATTAAAACAGCTGGGTAGTAGTACAAAAACAGACAATCATACCAATGGAACAGAACTGAATCCCCTGAAATCCCACACATATATAGTCAACTAATCTTTGACAAAAGAGTGAAAAACTTACATTGGAACAAAGACAGTCTCTTCAGTAAATGATGGGAAAACTGGACCAAGACATGCAAAAAAAAAAAAAAAAAAAGAACCAAGATACCTCCCTCACACCATGTACAAAAACTAACTCAAAATGGATAAAAGACTTGGATGTAAGACCTGAAACCATAAAGTATATAGAGGAAAACCTGGGCAAAATCCTTCATGAATTACAGTTCAGAAATCCATTTTTGACTACATCTATAGATGGCAAAAAAATGAAGGAAAACATAAGCAGCTGGGACTACATCAAACTAAAAAGCTTCTGTACAGCAAAAGAGACAACAGAAAAAACAAAAAGAACCCAACCGAGTGGGAAAAAATTTTGGCCCTCTATATAAGTGATAAGGGTCTGATAACAACGATACACAAAGAACTCATACAACTTAAGAAAAACAAAGCAAAAAACAGTTAAAAATGGGGAGAAGATGTAAAAAGACACTACTGCAAAAAGGAAGTCCATGGCCAAATAGCACATGAAAAACTGTTCACTGTCACTAGCAATCAGGGAAATGATTGCTAGTAACACAATGAGATATCATCTTACACCAATAAGAATGGCCCACATCCAAAAAACAGACAAGTGTTGGCATGGGTTTGAGAGAAAGGAACACTTTAGCCCTGCTGGTGGGAATGTAAACTGGTCCAGCCACTATGGGAAGCAGTGTGGAGGACCCTCAAACTAATGAAAATGGAACTACCATTTGACCCAGCAATCCCTCTTCTGGGAAATCTACCCAAAGGAGACCTCAATGTGGGTACAAAGGGACACCTGTGCTCAGATGTTTATTGCAGAACTATTTATAATTGCAAGAACATGGAAACAACCCAAATGCCCAAGACAGAGGACTGGATGAAAAAGATGTGGTGTATATACACAAGAATATTATGCATCAATTAAAAATGACAAATTTGATGACTTTTTGGTAACATGGATGTAACTAGAAAAAATTATATTGGCAGAAACAAGTCAGAAGGAAAAAGACAGAAACCAAATGGTTTCACTAATATATAGACAACCAAATGAAAGTACACAACTGCAGGAGGGTGACCTCCAGGGATCATAATGATGTTATATATATATATATATATATATATATATAATTTAAATTTTTAAAACTCTCAAATAGTACTTCCAATTTTTAAAAATAGGTTTCCTATGCAATTACTTCTAGGAATCAGAGTAGAAATATACAAAAAATTATAAATCATAATGGTAATGCAGTAAACAATTATTATATAAAACAACAATATTAACTAACATTTATCATATGATGACTACAGATGAGATACTGTGCAAAGCACTTGGTGCTATCACATATTAAAATATTTCTATAGATGAAGAAAGGGAAACCCCCAAATCGCTCAGCTATTGTAAATAGTGCTGCAATGAACACAGGAATATGTGTATATCCCTTTGAATTAGTGTTTATGCATTGTCACACAGATGTCTAGGAGTGAAATTGTTGGGCCATATGCTACATTTAATTTTAATATTTTGTAAATGTGCCACACTGTTTTCCAGAGGGGTTGGACCAGGCTATATTCCCATCAACAGTGTACAGGCATTCCTTTTTCATCCATATCCTCGACACTTTTTGTTTCTAGTCCTTTTGATATGGGCCATGTTCACAAATGAGAGATGGTTTCTTGGGAAGATACTGTATATATACATAAAATATATATATATATATTTATATATATATTCTTATTTGTGTATATATACATATATATACACAAATAAAAATATCTTACTCAGCTGTAAAAGCTAAAATGTTGGCATGGATAGAAATAGAGATTATGCTAAGAAGGAGGAAGACAAATACATGTTTCACTGGTATATGTGAACTATACAGAAACAATAAAAACAGGAAAAGACTTATGCACACCCATGTTTATCATAGTATTATTCACAAAAGCCAAGTCATGGAACTAAACTAACTGCCCAGTGACAGATGACTAGATAAGAAAATTCTGAAATACACAGTCAATGAAATACCACTCAGTGACTAAAACAGATAAAGTAAGCTACCCAGGAGGCTGAGACTAGGGATCACTTGAGTTAGTCCATGGGTTCGAGACAACCTTGGACAACATAGAGAGACCTAGTCTCAAAAACAACAACAACAACAAAAAAAAACAAAAAAGAAAACCAGATGAAGTAGTGCTGTCAAGGATAAATGAACTGAACTTGAGGTGATTGTGCAAAGTGAAATAAATCAAAAAGTGAAAGGCAATTATCAGGTGGTCTGACTCATTAGATATATATATATATATATCAACTATAAATATAAGTATATATAAATATATCAACCATAATATATATAAATATAGCAACTATAAATCTCATATATACTTATATATATCAAACGGAATATAAATAACCAAAGAAAACAAATGGCAAAACAATGAAAATAATTCCTAAACTCTGAAAAATCATACTGACTACCAGCGGGAATGACCAAGGGGCAGGAAGGAATAAGGAAAGGAAGGAGATATGGTCTTGGCATGAGAGTGGTGGAGGGTAAGACTATACTTAAGCAGCTGTGAAGCTGTATTCCCCAAATTATATAACTATGCAAAATAGTGGCTAATCACTAAAACTTGAAAAATAAATTAGAACTTCAGATTTGATGCCATCCTAAAAGAAATAAAATGAAAGCCAATAAAACAGACCAATTCTTTCTAGAGTGTTGACATCACACATTATTGTTAGTGTCTTTGAAGACTGATTTCCACAGAGGAGGAAGAGGGAGAGGGGAAAGGGCTGATGAGCACACGAGCTTTCACAAGTGCCCTCACTTTGTGTTCTAGGAACAGGCTCTTCTTTCAGTTTGTCTTATTTGACAAGACAAGCCGTTTCTTAACGTCAGTGGCCCTGCCTGCTTGGTTTTTTTCCAACATGGGTTCCTGGGGGAAAGATTTATGGGTGACTAGTGCAGCAACTCTTAAGACCTGGTAATGAGATTACGTAGATGAACACATGCGCGTTTCATGTGTGTCTATCATGTACCCAGCACTGTGCTCTACCAACACACAGAACTTAATTCTGACAACTCTGCCTTCGATAGATGCACATATCCCCATTCTCAGATCAGGAACTAGACATTGAGAATTTAAGTAATTCATTGGCTGTCACGCTGTTGGCAAGAGTCAGAGTTCAGTGGTTTCCAAATGCCAGGCTGAGATCTGGTGCTGGCACCATGGAATGTTCATTGGTCCCTGTCACAGTATGAACAATCACGGGCCATGGAGTGAAGTTTGTAAAAAGCTAAGTATGCACTTTGGAAAATCCCCTTCCTTCAGAGAGCATTCCCTTTTTCTTTTATTAAAGCGAACTGACTTTTAGAAATCAAGTGATAGTGTATATTGATAGGAATTTTCTTTGAAGTCATTTACTGGCAAAGTGAGCAGTTAGTAATCCTCCGTCAGGCTCCTAGGTATTTTTTATGCCACTCACTCATGAAATCCCAAGGCATGGAAATGTGCAGTGAAGCTGGATTGGAATCCAGGCTTTCAAACACTGCTTCATTTCTACCACACCATGTTGCTTCCTGCACGCTCAAGTGGACTTAGATCATTCTGAAGCCACATAAAATATATTGCAGAACAGCACTGTTAGCAGAGATTTATGCAGTGACAGAAACACTGTCCAACAGAATACACACTAGCCTGAGGTCCCTCGAACTAATGAAAATGGAACTACCATTTGACCCAGCATTCGCAGAAGAGCAATCGCTCTTCTGGGAATCTACCCAAAGGAGACCTCAATGTGGGTACAAAGGGACACCTGTGCTCGGATGTTTATTGCAGCACTATTTATAATTGCAAGGTCCTGGAAACAACCCAAATGCCCCAAAACAGATGAATAGATGAAAAAGATGTGGTATATATACACAGTGGAATATTACTCATCAATTCAAAATGATAAATTCAATGAATTTGAAATAATGTGGATGAACCTAGAAGAAATCATATTAGCAGAACAAGTCAGAAAGAAAAAGACAGAAACCAAATGGTTTCACTAATATATGGGATATAGGAAAAACAAGCAAAAGGCCAGGAAGAAAATTCAAAGCAAGCTAACAACCAAACTAAAGTACACAACTGAGGTGGTGGGGATGGGTGGGAGCCATCAGGGAGGGGCAGTGGTGGGTGAACCCCGGGGAATACAAAGATGTAAAATATATATAAATAGATTATTTTAAATAAAGAACACACACTAGCCACAGAGGGCTACTGAGCTCTGGAGATGTGTGACTAATGCAACTGAGGACCTGATTTTACTTTCACTTAAATAATTTAAATGAAGGAAGTGACTGTACTGACCAGCATGGCCCTTAAACCACCTGTGCAGAACTTCAATTATGTTTTCTAAGGGGAAATAATACTGTATATATTTGTAAAAAGTCACCTTCTCTAAATATTAGAAGCAAAATAACACTGATGCATGAATAGGACAAAACCTCCAGGTGCACACAGGAGCATGTATGCTCAAGTCAAAACATACTTGAGTTGAATTTTAACTTCTAAAACTGCACTGATGATTTGTTCCCTCATTTCTTGATATGGCTGTTTTGAGGAGCAACTGTTAGATTTCATGGGAAAACTGTACATCAACTACAAGACTGTATAGATGGCAGGGAATTTTGGGGGAATATACTTATCTATGCACCAAATACCTGTCAGAAAACAGAACACATGTACTCCCCACTCCCCACTCCTAACAGTCCACTGAAACTGACCCATATTTTGGGAAATATGGTGGACATTTTGAATATCCTGAACTAGAATTGATGACAGCTCGATTTGGAACAAACTTTTATCACTTCCAAACTGCTCCTGTGTTTTGAGAGATGGATAACAAAGAAGTCACCTGTTTGGAAAACATCGGATTTAATTCTTGGGCAAACAGTACCTGCTGGCATAATTTTTAATAACTCAAAAATAGATAAACAATGAAAAACAATGACAAAAAAGAATAGTGAACTGTGTCAGAATTTTTGCTCTAATCTCTACAGTAGGTAGAATAGATGAATTCAATGTGCTCAAGATAAAGAATGCACATGAGAAAACAAAAACAAGCAAATATGAAACTACTCTTGCAACCATGAAACTTCATGATTTAATATAAAAGAATTCTTTCTGATCTTTTTTTTGTAGCTTCCATCAAAATGAATTCATACTTGAAAGCAATAACATTAGATGAAAGATTGATTTATTGAAAGAAAAACCACCATAGGGACATTAATATAACCTATAAGTCAGAATGCTCATTTTCTGAGTTTTCTAGAAAAAAATAAAGATGAACCCAACAGAATCAGACAAACAAAGCTGATCCTGATGGACAGAATAAATTTAGTTGCAAGTCCCAAAGGAGAATGAATGCAGAGGCCTGAAGACCTTGTGTAGCCTGGGTCTCGGGAAGTAAAACAATGAATAAAAGGGTCATTCATAACATTTATGAGGATACAATGTCATAGCTGAATCACCTCCCACATTGTAAAGAGATGAAAAAGGTTGTTCTTACTTTTTCTGCATTTAACTCAGCTACTTCAGTGAGGGCTGCAGGAATGTGGTCACTACGCAACACTCAATGACAGCAAACATTTCTACTGCCAAGGTGAGGAAAACCTCTGATGCCTCAAAACAATTTAGGAAACTTAACACAAAGTCCAAGAGAAACTCCATAGGTAACTGGAATGATTAGGGAGTGTTTTCTCAGTGAATCTGACCTGAACAAACCATCAAATGCCAGGAATCTGAGAGCAAAGCCCTGTGTTTAATATTCCTACACTCTTTTTTTTCCTGAAGAGAAAGCATAGGTCTGGTTGAAGGTTTTCTTTCTCTAGATTTTTTTTTTTTTTTTTTGAGACTAGGTCTCGCTATATTGCCCGGGGTAGTAACAATCCTGCGGACTCAAGTGATCCCCAGCTTTAGCCTCCCAGGGAGCTGGGATTACAGGTGCTTGCCACTGCACCTGGCTGCTTTTTCGAGACCAGACCACTTTCCTCCCACCACTTAGATTACAGGCAGGCACGACCATGCCCGACTTCTTTCTTTAGATTTGTAAGAGCACATCTTTAAATGCTTCATATTGCAGAAATTTAGTAAGGATAATTTATACTACTTTCTATTTAACATCTCAAGACCACATCACACTAATGTCCCAGAAGTATAATTATATTTCCTTACATGACTAGGCAAACAGTCCAGAAGACATTGAGAACAATTCACTTAGTATCAAAGACTGATAAGCAAAATGAACATTAAAGTGACAGATGTGTAAGTGAACATAGATTTATGAAACCTCAATATTTACTGAAATATTTACAAAATTTTCTATCTAGAATTTAAAAAGAAAGACAACTGCATGATCCATATAAAAATTTTGTCTTTTTATGGATTTATAGTCTTCAAATAATTCTCCAGCTATGGTGTAGGTGCTATTGTTATTTACAAGGTAAGTAAAAATATCATTCAAAATTGTCAGTCAATTTATATATTCCTTTATAGAGATGTGACAAAAGACATTGAGTGGTTACCTCCATTTATAAAGCAATTTTCTTACTTCTTCTAGCTCTTCATTGTCTGCCATACTATCACTGCCCACTCTCAATACCTGAAGTTTAGAAATTTTTTTCATTTTATAGCACACTGAGCATTTTAGTCTTCTATAGTACATAAAAGAAAGATGGTTAAGGTAAGAGACAACCACCAGCAATAGTAACCCCAATTTACTCAACTGAAACCTCTTCTGTAATGGTTGTTTACCCCTTAGAGTTCAAGAGGTGGAAAGAGACAATAATATACATCCAAGACTACTGGTACTGACAAGTACTGACAAGTTATTTATTATATCCAGGTTATTACGAGGTGTTTGGATTTTTTTTTTTGAAGATGATTTTAATATTTTTGTAATTTAGTCAGTTAATTAATTTTACTGAAAATATTCCCTTAGAGATTATGTTTTCTGTATACACTGTAAAGACCAGTTCTTCCTCGACCAAAGTCAGCTCAAACTTACTTTTCAGTAGAGAACTAGCTTCTCAAGGAATTGTGGGGTATTTATTATTAAGTTTCCCCCACATTTCAAAAAAAAAAAAAAGATGTTTCCCTTTAGATTCTCTTCACACCAATTTTTTCCCTAGGTATGAAAATTCAACAAGATTCAAGGGATTACTTTTCTCAGTTTTTTCACAATTAAAACTAGAGTCTAAACACTGAAAGGTATTCTGTGGATGAAGGAAATCCACTGAAAGATAATGCTATGCTCAGTAAAAAAGATTATGCTAAAGATTTAATAGAGGTAGTAGCTTTATCATAGGAGAAATGAATAATTAATATGATTGGTCAATTTCCATGTATTATTCCCATTATTTAAGAATTCTTTATGATGACAATTTCTTTTACCATATCTGCTAAGCTCTCAATATAAAACTATTACTTTGACAGTTATAATCAAGGGTTATTAGCACATATAACCTAATTGTTAGTTTAAAAGATTGGAGGGCAGTGAAATGACACCAGAACATATTATACCATCTTGCTTTAGTGTTGCATTCAAATCAACTATTTTTTTTGGGGGTAGGGGGGTCTGACATTAGAAGAAAGATCATTCAAAATTCAGAATACTAGGACTTCCTTTTATGATTTTTGTATGAAGACAGAAACATAAAATACATATTTAGCAGATGTTTTAAATTCATTATTCAAAGATTAAGGCAGCACAGGTTTAACTAATAAGAATTATTTTACCATTGAAGGAACTCCTGGCTTAGTAAGAAATTAGATGAGCACAGTGACTAGATAAAAATGTTGCATTTTTAAAAAAGAAAAATGATAATAAAAATGCATTCTAGTAGCCTGAGACTATTCTGTCAATTGGCTTCTTGATACTTAAGCACAATCAGTTGTGTCTTTATCAGCATACCATTTGCAGTAATGGCAGCCAGTTCACAAGAAAATGAAGAGGAAGGCTGGTGGATCCTGGCTTCCAATTAATTACCCAAATAATATCACTTTATACAATAATAACCTAAAAAAGTATTTGGGCTCCTTAAGATCCTCAAAAATTTAAGGACAGGGTAAATTCTCTACTCCAGAGGTCACCAAGTAGATCATAGCTTGGAATCTTTGGAGTTGTTTTCTTTGTCTTAATAAAATTTCTTTTCATAAAGAGATATAATTGAGTTTTAACACTAAGGACATGAATAAAAACCATACATCAGAACTTCTGGAGCAATCGCAGTTCATGGAACCCTTAGGATCTCAGTATTTTTTCCCACCATTCCATTGACTGAAAGTAATAACAGCCCCAATGATTAAGTAGTCAGGTACAAAATTCTGCTTAAGGTTTTGTCGTAACAATCTAGCAGCTGTTGAGTGCTACACAACTTAATTTTGGAATAAGATGTGGCATTGCCTCCCTAATTTTTGTACACTACCTTTTTTTTTTTTTTTTTTTTTTTTTTAAATATCATGGAAACCTTCCAACAACCCTTAGAAAGAAAAGTCAGGACCTAAAGTTTAAACTGGGCAAATCTCAAGCTATTAGTTCCCCGGATGATTTGACAGAAGCTTCTGTTTCCCCTGAAAATTTGAAAAATATCTCATACACATGAGTTCCCAGCAGTGCCTTTGGGTGCACATAGTTTGGGGAACCCTGGCCCTAGGCTCATCTTCATATTGTAGAGTAGGGGATGAGTGAGCTGAGTTAGGGAAAACTCAGGAATTAGGGAAGGAATGGTTTTGTCATGGTACTTTTTGTGTGTAGATGATGGCAGAGGATTCCCAAATGGTCAATCAAGGTTTAAAGGATATAGATACTTATTGGTGAAAAACAGTTTAAATCTAAGTAACTTTACATGATGATCTAGTGAGGGCTGAAACCTTGGTAATGCAGCTTATCTTTCTGTTTTTATTTTGAGAGCTACCCAGTAAGCAAAGAAGAATCATGTCATGGGTAATAGAAAAGAAACACAGAAAAACCATCATTCTTTTTTCAAATTCAGGACTATTGGCAACACCTGCTCATCTGCTCCGCAAGCAAAGGAAGTGGTGAAAAAAGATAGTGTCTGCATACCCAACTGAGACCCAAGAGGTGGTTAAAAAAAAAAAACAAAAAAACAAAAAACAAAAACCAAAAACCCTGCAAACTCCTAAAGAAAGGAGTTTGAGTAATTTGAGATCATAGAGTAATGAAGGATACTGTGTACCAGCTGAGAGAATGCCCACACAGGGTACTCTGAAGGCCAGAAAAATGAGATTCTAAACTCCTGTGATGGCGACTAATTAGTAGACCAGCAAACATCTCAGCTTTTGACTGTGGATCACCTCTCTTCATTGCCTCCTCTGCACACACCCCATATTCTGTATGTATGTATGAATCAAGAGGTTCTTGGAGCATCTTTGCATTCTATATGTTCATGTTTGATTAACAGAAGATGGATTCATGGACTTATCCAGGAGAATTAAAAATAAATATTCTAATCGAAAGCTTTGATAGGTAGCTTGTTTGCATCAGTTCATAGTTTTATGATAGATTGAACAAGTCACTGATAATTTTGATTTTTACGAATCTGCAAATATACATTATATCATCATGATAAAGTGCAATGGAAATAAATGTATTCTAAAGAAAAAATAAATTTAAATGCATTTTAAAGAACTTTAAGAGGAAAATAGTTGACATCTTTTATATAACTATCCAATCATTCTGTAATTTTCATGTTTCTTTACAAAAGTATTTGAGCATCCTAGTTGCTTCTGTTGTTATAAGACATTTGAATATTAATGGAGCTCACATTTACTTTTTGCCAATTTTATCTCCTTACTGTACTAATTTTATGCTTTCTTGCTTTCCTTAAGAATTAAATTGTTTCAGGGAACAAATTTGCCTCTCTGTGTGACCATTCCCTGAGTGGGAGTGCCAGCATCTCTTCAGACTTATATAAGCACACGTTAAAGATGCTGGCACTGGCATAAAGACTTGGTTCTGTTTTCCAAGAGTCAGCTGCATATTTGCTTTATTATTTCTCTGATCAATTCGAGGTTTTCATCTTATTTTACTCATAAAATATAACCTAAAAAAATCTCATTTTCCAAGTATTTAGTAATTTACTTGCTGAAAAAATTTTGGTCAATGGGTGCCTCTGTTCCATTTCTGCTGCAGTTCACAGCACTTTGTTTAAGTGCCATGACCAAAATCAACTTCTCTTACAAATGACCAAAACATTTCTTCCGTTTTTAATCAAAGCTAGTCCATCAAGACCATGGATATCTCACCTGTAAAGTGGCACAATAAAGCCACAGCACTTCAGAAAGTTTTAAATGAGACAGCAGATATGAAAATACTCTGAAAAAATAGGTTGACATATACGGGTGACGTAGGTTACAAGGATTGCTATTATTACCATCAGTGCCCACATTTTCTCCTTGTGCCTGTAGTATTTAATTAGTATGTGTTTATACAAGATAAAATGATATATTTTCATTTAAGTGTGATTATTTCCCTCTTAACTTTCCTAGCAAATGGAGTTCTATTTAAGCTTTCAGCACATTTAAAGGGTTTCCTAGAACATTATATTCAAATACTCACAAGACTTCATTGCTACTGTTTGTATTTTAAATCTTTGAATGATTTTCTCAAGGGAAAAGCTTAACTAGAATAAAAAATAAAACATCATTAAAGTGATAAAATTATCTCTAAATGATCATCAAATTCAAGTTCAGTTGAATTAAAAGACACTGGACAATCTTCCCAGGCTTATGATGAACCAAGTAAGATATGAAAATGGGGTTTCACAGATGTGAAGTCAAGTGAGATGACATCATAATACTTAGGGGGTAGAAGACATGTATAGCTTCAGATTGAACACTGAAACAGTAATCCTTTATCTTCACCTCTCTGGTCTAAGGTATTTAATCGCCTGGTAGGAAAAAATGCTTTCCAAGAGTCAGTTAGTGTCTAAGGAAAACCCTGCTCCAATGTAAATATCCACAGGGAATGGGAAAACTGAACATGTCAAGACATTGTTTTTCAACAAAACATAGAGTTGCATCATGGCCTGATTAAATTTGTCCAATCAGATAAAGAAACTCTTGAATAGGTACAAGGAAAAATGAGGTCATTCTTGTGAGTTTGCTTTGGAAAGAAATGTATTTTTTAAACATGAAATGTTATAGAGGCTTTTCATAAAATGTATACATATATTTAATCTTTATTAAATTGACTGGAAAGTACAAACGAAAGTGGTATTTAAATGTCCACAATTTTGGAAACTAAATATATAACTAAATACAAAAGAATCCATTAATTCACCATAAGTTACCCTTAACCTCTACCTAAAACAAAGCTGTTTCACCTTTGAGGAACTAAAGGAAATGATATTTATTGTTACCTTTTTTCCATCTCCAGAGTAGCCTAGATTTAATCTTCAGAAACTTTGCCTCCTTCTCCCAGTTGGAGCTACCCCATCCCTTTCTCCTTCAGATGTCAACAGCAAGACTTTCTGAGTAAAAAAGTAGAGATCAAGCCAGGCATGGTGATGTGCACCTGTAGTCTCAGCTACCTGGGAGGCTGAGGCTAGGGATCCCTTGAGTCCGCAGGTTTGGGACCACCCTGGGCAACATAGTGAGACCACTAGTCTGTTTTAAAAATAGAGAGATCAGTCATGAATTCTCTAAATATTTTATCCTGTCTCCAAAGTTAAATTTCCCTTTATGCTTGATTTTTGATTTGTTGCACTTCCTAAATAATGGAGGGCTTGGCTCTGCCACTTTTACAAGGTTAGTCCTTCCCCTTAAGCTTATAATTGTAAGTTTGCCAGTAGAAAAGCCCTCATTTCACATCACCTTGCCTCAGCTCCTGTGTTCTAAACATGAAATAAAACTGTCAAAGAAATGTCCTCTTGCAGCTAATTCTCCTCAAGCAGATTTAGTTCTCTCTCCCCCTTCAACTTATCAACCGTCTGAAGAGATGCCTGCATTCATTGATATCTTCACTCCTCAAACCCCAGGGTTCTAATTCCATTATTGGAATAAAATATTTCACTCATTTGTCAGCCAAACCTAGTAGTTATGGGAAGAACTTAGATCTTCTCATTTCTCCTCATCCTCTGCTCTCTGTGCGTGTCTTTTAAGTATTGTCTTGTTTCCCTTAGAGTTTCCTCCTCATTATGTGAGTCAACTTTACTACCCATTATTTGCCATTGTATTTTCCACTCGCCTAAGTTCCTCATGTTCACACCATTCATTCGCTCTTTCAAAACTTCAATATTTTCATTGATTATCCTCCCCTGCTGATTGTTTCCCAACACACACACACACACGCACACACACAGAAAAAGAAAAAAAACCCACATAATGTAAACATCTTGTCTCTCGTATCTAGACCAGCTCTTCATCTTACTCAGCCATGACCTCTTTCATATTTAGTTTTTTTGTTTCTAAGAAAGAGGTCCACTTCCCTCTAGTCACTTCCCTATGTAATCACTCAACAATAGAAGAAATCAGAATACAATAAAAGCAAGAATATGATCACCAAATCCCAGCTAAAAGCTTCTGTGGCTTTCAGGTCCTATGACTGTATTCTCTCTCTTGTGCCACATTTCCTACCAACAACAGCCTGGCATTGTTTGGTTGAGATGTGGTTTTCTGTCTTTCACATCACATAGATGTTGCTCTTCCAACCTGGCTTTTTCTGGTTGGCAAACTCTCTTTCTCCCTTCTCTGCTTGCATGGTTTTTTTTAAGTGCCACAAGGAGAGAGCTCATCCTACTTAATTATAATGGTCTAAAATATCAAACCTCCCCCTTTCTGTACACGGGGAGCTCTAAAAACTCCAAAACTTCCCAGTACGTGCTTTTACTATATGCGAAGGGGTAAACGAATGTCTTGAATTTCAGAACTGAGGAAGATGAAAATAACATAGAATAGGACCAGAGGGAAAAGAAAGTTGTTAGGGGAGGGACTGAAGAAGAGCGGACAGCATTAATATACTGTATTGATGATGATTATGTACTGATTAATATGGGCAAGGTAGTAGTTGAATAAAATAGTGCAGATTTCCAGAAGGCAATTAAGCACTATAGCTCTGGAGCTCACATTAATAATAAACATGTATTAATTAATGATCCTGAGTTATAGTTGAAAGAAAATACAAATTTCCAGAAAGCATTTAAGTGATATATATCTGGCATTACTGAGGTTGCAGGGCCAAAGATATCAACCAGCTCACAAAAGCTGATAATAGAGCCTTCACATAAAAGAGCTTTTGAAGGCAAAGTACAGGAGAACAGGGGCAGTGCTTTGGGGAAATATGCTAAGGGATGATAAGAGGGCATGTGGAAGGAAAAGTCAAGGGAAGAGAGAACTCAACACCAATGAAAGCTAGGAGATAAAATGCATCTGTATTTCCTCTACAAATTGCCATCATGTCTTGCACTTTATGGGTGACTAATAAATATTGCAGGAATTAAATGAATTTACAGAAGTCAATGTGGATGGAAGATAGATACCAGGACAGAAAGGCAAGGCAGCATGGCAAGGAGGTATAAAGAACAGATAAAGAATTTGGGGTAGGAGTGAAATGAGAGGGAAGATTTAGAGTACAGCAGAAGTTTCATTGCCAAAATTGGAGGGAAGGGGATATATTGAATATATACATATATTTTTAATTAATTTTATTTTTTTAAAATTGATTGCACATATATGTAGATTTTAGATCATTCTCTACCCCAAGATACTTCCACCACCTTGTCACCTGTGAACCATCATTTTAATCTCTTGTGCCCATGCCTCCTCCAGTTTTATCCCCTTCCCTTTCTCTTGCTCTATGCTTCAGTTCTGCTGACAGTTTAAAATTTCCTTGTCCTTTTGTTTGCTGTTTTCCCTGTATCCCACATAAAGGTGAGATCATTCAGTATTTCTCTTTATCTTTCTGGCTTATTTCCACTAACATGATTCCTTCTAGGTCCATCATGTTATTACAAATACATCAAATTTGCTTTTTCATTGATAATAATATTCCATTGTGTACATATACCACAACTTTCTGACCCATTTGTCTATTTTAAGGCATCAGGGTTGTTTCCATATCCTGGCCATTGTAAATAGAGCTGCATATATTGAATATATCATATATTGAATATATTTTTGAAGGATGACATCTTGTCTATAAATGAAAGTAGGTAATATGATATATTTACTTGTGGCCCACCAGATGCAGACTAAAGCATCTTATACACTAATTATTTGATCTGTCTTTTCTACTAATTATTTGACCAGAGACCTGTCATTCCATAAAGTTACTAGTTATCTGTGACCAAGCACCCTATCTAATAGTCATGCTGTATCTCCTGTATAATTTTAAATGGGGTCAGGTAAACATTAAGTATTTAATCATATGGGAACTGAGTCAAAAAATTTTCATTTTAGCTGCTCATTCCTAGAGGCAATATGGAACTGTTAAAATGGTAACCAACAATTTTTAAGTTGTGAAATGAGTTAAACAATTTCATTCTTAGAATTCCATTTAGATTTACTGGACTACCTTGATTGGATAGGATACCAAAGGTAAATCTAGACCTTCAGGAGTTCAACTCTTATTAGATAAACTTCAATCTCTGTTCAATTTCTGTAATGGTGTCATGAAAAGATGGTGAAATTTATTGGACAAATATCCAAATGCAGAGGAGGAAATTAGGGACTAATTCTATCAGAGAGAGAGTTAACCCAAAAGATGGCATACGTGTTGAGTGAAAATAAGGTCTTAAAAACCTTTTGAATTAGTGAATGTTACAGTAGATGCAAGAATGCAATGTGTGGAGAAAATGAGCTACTCATGGTGTATCATGTGCATTCATGCCTGTCAATTTCAATTATTTTTCAAGCTGTGCCACATTTGAGATGATATTCAAGTCTGTCTACTATTTTCTGTGCTTGCATTTAGACATTTATATTTTAAAATATTAATTCAGTCAAAACCCAGAAAGGGCTCCCAAATGTTCTAGCAAACCAGTGCTAACATCTGTACAGTATTTCAACTAAGAAATATTCAAAATTCTAGATATTCTAATATCATAGGAGCTTTCAAATTGAATTGAAGGCTTTTTAAACTATTTAAAATATCCATTTGACTAGATAACTAAAACTCAGATCTTCTGGGAAAATAAGATAATGCTTTAGGTTTAGATGTTTCCATTAAAAATTTAATTCTCACTTATCCCAGATAGTGTATTTTCTTTGCCCAAATGTGTATCATATATCCAAAGCATTAACCAGCTAATGTAAAAACACTGCTTTTTGTCAAGAGAGACAGTATATGCACAGTAATAATCATACATCTTCAACTTGTATAATTTTACTCACTATTCTTTCTAAATTAGAGGAAACAGAGATAGTAGAACAAGCATCATTGCTCTTTTATTACATCATGAACCATACTGATGAATTTACATGATTTTACATAGGACCATCACCTGCTCTTTGCCTGCTGTTATACTTACATATCACTGGCAATGGAGGAGTTCCGGGACATAGACTTTGGAGAGAGGTCATAGTCACTGTCAGATCGATACAGGAAGGACTCCCGGCGTTGACTGTGGACAAAGTTTGCTTGGAGAATTAGCCCAGACCCTGGGCTGGTCATGGGATCCAAGGGACTCCGTCCCGAAGATGTGCCATTGTCCACATCAAAACTGTAACCAAAGGAGAAGGGATAACATGAGGAATATGTTATAAACACTTGCACATTAATTTTGAGCAAAGGGAAGTTTCAGGTTAGGAACTGATAGTAGAAAATTTAACCTGATTCCTGCTGCTAAAAACAAACATGCAAATAAAAAACACAATATTAAAATAAACAAATGCACAAATAAAAACAAAAAATTGCATTATCTTTATAGTCTTGTTTTCCTTTGTTCCTTTTGTTAACTAAGCACATACAAGACAGATCTCTCCAAGATCAAGGTCAGTGAACAAGGAGCCCTTCTGTAGTATAGAAAAGTTGCCTTCAGTACAGAATTCCTGTTTTGGGAAAAGAACAAATACATAGCAATTCATAAATAATTGGGTTCAATTCAATAAATTCCCATGATACACTTAATGTTGTTGCTTCCACAGACATGGTTTTTTTCCCCTTTTTAACAACACCTGTCCAATCACTAATTTCTGTTGTATCCATTTTCTTCTGTTCCCACCCAGAAAATATTAAGTTCAGAATTCCAGCAACTCTCATCTACACTACACAGTCTTTGTAATTGCCTATTGAGTCCAGTTTTCACCCTCTACAAGAAATGATTAGTCATAAAATGTAAACCTGACTGCATCATTCATCAGTTAAAAACGTTTTAGGAGCTCACTTTTATCCTATGATAAAGTCCAAATTTCTTGGTTATAGTAATAAAATCTTAACAATCTGTTCTTAATTACAATTAGCACTTTTCCCAACCTCAACATGCAATGCTTTCCCTTCAAGAACTCTGTGTTCTGCTCAAATCATCTCCTTGTCTCACGCTGTCATGACCTAACCTTGTGTTTCCTTAACCACACAGCCCTCCTTTGCCCTGTCTAATTTTTATTCATCCCTGAGGACTCTGTTTTCACCTGAAAGGCTACCTTGCTACCCCAGAGTTTTCTGAGATGCCCTTTGTGCCCTGTGCTCCCAAACATTTCACCACTGCCCATCAACAGCATACAAATGAGTTGAAAATGTTTAACAACTTAGTTGCAGAGAGCTTTCTGAAAATGGAGACTTTGAGAATTCTGAGTACTTCACAGAACATTTCAGAAACCCTTATCAAGTAGTTTGGATGAATGATTGAATGAATCAAAGCACAGCGCTTGAGTATACAGATGGAGGAAAAAGAACTTGGCATGCCTAGTTATTAATATCACAGTGTTTATATTCTAAAACAACTTCCCAACAAAGATATTCCAGTTAAACACCAATCAGTATTACAGTCAATTCTCATATGCTCTGTGAGAGGGTGAGAGCTCTGGATAGTCCAGTTGGGTATGTGATTTAAAAGATAACTGAATGAATACACAGATGATGTCAAATTTAGTTATTATCAATGCTTTCCACTTTACAACCATCATCCAAACTACTAACCACTGACATTCAAATCATTATTTTATTTTATATATATTGGAGTTATTAATAGTGTTATGACCTAAAGGTTGGAAGCCAAAGTAGAAGGGTAATCTAGTAAATTGATGCATTATAAATAACCTGTGAGTCCATAACTGTAACAAAATTGATTCCAAATCTACCCATTTAGGAAAAAAAAGAGGAAAAACTCATACCTAAGACAGCTTGATCAGACCTAAACACGTGTTCTAATTGAAAATTTCCTTAGAATTATGTCAGTTGATAGTTGTTCTCTACGCATTTGTTCTTTGAATAGCTGAGAGATTATGTAGCTCAAGAGACTCAACTAGACTTAGCAGTCTCAGCAGCTAGAAAAGATAACTGACCATAGTTAGTAGACTAATTGAAGTTAGTCATCTACTGTTGCTGAAGTTTTGTGGTTTTTTTTTTTTTTTGCCTGAATATAGAATTATGTGAACCACAAATATATGTCATTAACTATGTCACTTAAATAGGGGCCATCTTATTTCACAGATACCTTCCTGGCAATACCTAGGAAGGCAAGGGGGGGAAGGGAGCTGTAATCATTTAAAAGATATCTAGGCACCTCTTCTTGAATATACTAAATTAAATAAACATATACTAAGTACCTACTATGAACACAAATATACATAAATAAAGGTGATAAGATTAGTTCAGACAGGCATATCAGTGGCATCTTCATATGAGAGTAGTAGAGAGAGCTTTTGAAGGCATTCAGTATACAAGTGGAAGGTATTAAAGAATCTTTTATATGGGGGAGAAAAAAGGGAGTTTTTTGTTGTGGAAGAGAGTCATATCAGTTTGTCAGCACAAGGAGGCTCTAACAATATAAGAATATTATAGAAAGCTTTTGTTGATTTCCCCTCAATCTTGAAATGTTTCATCAAAAAAAATGTGACGTGGTATGTATACACGAAGAAATTCAACTCAGCTGTAAAGAAAGATGAAATCTTGATGTTTGTGACAGCATGTATGGACCTTAAAAGTATTATGCTAAGTGAAGTTAGCCAGAGAAAGATAAACGCTGTATGATTTTCTATGTAGAAGATAAAGAAACAAAATGAGTGAATAAACAAAACAATAATAAGCTCTTAGTCTAGGGAACAGATTGGTGGGTACCAGAGGGGAAAGAGGAAAGAATGGGTAAAAGAAGGAAAAGGAGTCTATTGGATGGTGGTAGAAAGAAATTCAACTTTTGGTGGTGACCAGAATTTCGTACATATACACAAAAACAGTGTGATGCTGTATACCTGAAACTCACCTATAGTGTTATAAACCAGTATTTCTTCAATAAAATTTTAAAAACTACGTTAGGATGCTTCCCTTACTTTCATAAGCATAAATACTGGAGATTAGGGAGAGTGATTTTTGATTTAGTATTTCTTAGTTTATGTAAGCCTAAATCAGTAATTAATATTTTTATTTATATTTTTTAACTATAATTTTCCCATAAAACACTTGATATAGATTATTCTGGGGACTTATTATTTTTTTTCTAAACTGTAATATAGTATTTCATCCACTAGATGGAGATCCTTTTCTTAAAGAAAATCTACTATAAACAAATACAAAAGCCTAAACGATGTTTTAAAGAATTATGAAAATAACCTTTCAAATATTATCCCTCCCCAAACTTCATAACCTATAGGACAAGATTTTCAAATATTGATAAAATTGTGTTAATGTAAGAAATACAACTATTACTTTACAGAAAATTAAGAACTAAAAATGGTCACTGAGATTTTACTGGCCTTTTACTTTAAACCAAATGAGATCTTTACTCTAAACCAAATGAGATCTTTCATTCAAATTTTACAACTTGAGATTAGTGCTTCTTTTGGGACAGCTTAGGTCTGGGACAGATCCAAACAGTGCTTTCTTATTCAGTGTGTGGCAAATCAACAAAGAGTTAACTTAAAATGAAAATATAGATGGCTTTTGGGGCAGTGGTACCAGTGGGGTGAGGTGGAAAGTAAGTGCTGATGAAGTATGAAGACCTTGGTGGAGCTTTCACTGGGGTGAAAGAATTCACCAGATAGTGAAGAGAACAGGAAAAGCAGGTTATTGAACTATCTTGCAAGCAAGCAGAGAGTGAGAAAGGCAATAAATGGGAAATAAAGTGCCTATTTCAAAGCATTGTTGATGATTTGATTTCAGGATCTCTTCCATGCTGTTTTCTAGGGCTATCTAGAATACCTTTATCTTTTAGCCTTTTTCTTTAGCTTCTGAGGAACTGCTGTGTCGTGTTGCTGAGAATGTAAATTGGCCAGTTTTCAAGTTTTCCACTGGGCTATCCGGTCTTGGGTGCAGGCCTTTGACACAGAATATGTCCAGAATATGCTTTTGCATTTCTGGAGCTAGGCTGTTTTTTCTAAACATGATGATTGGTCGTATGGCCCAGACACATGGCAACCTTATCTATTTAAGTCTTCCAAAGTTACCTGATGGGCAAGGACTGGGGGCTTAGTTTCTAACCTTATGAAAGGACACCCTGGCAGCTTTTCATGAGTTACTTATTTTTGAAACACATTTCTAAATAGTTCACGTCATGGTATTGTAAATAAAGCAAGAAAATGATAAGAGGTAACCCTAACCTTAGATACTGGTACCAGTTGTGCATTTCTCAAATGCTTTCTTTAGTGAACTCCTTAATATAGTGACTGCACTTTGAGTCACTGCTACCTAGACGGATGCCACGTATAAGATTAGCAGAAGCTTGAGGAAGTCCCTAAAGAATTGCGAAGAGTATAATGTCCAAGCCTCATAACAATAGTGATCATAATGACTAGAATGATGATGATTGGATGAAATCTTGGGAGCACGTTCTGTCTTCCAGACATTGCGTCCTGTGCTTCATATGCACATCTCAGAGAATCCTTACAAAAATACTTTGAATAAGCACTTTATTTCCATTGACCAGTGAGGGGTCTGAGGCATAGAGAAGTGAGTCCATGTTAAGTCACACGTTGATAGCCTTACAGCTTATAAGGGGGTCTAAAACTGATTTCAAAGCCCAGGAAAATGGCCCTAGTGTTTGTGACTTTGTTGCAAATGCTCCTATACACCATTGAAAAGATAAGAACATCTTTTGGCTTTCTTATTCAGATGGTAGTTAAAATGTTAACTCTTTGAGACTAAGATGACAGTTCTCATGATGGTGGCAGAACTTCAGGGTATACAATGATGTGAAAAGTATATATTTGTGTATGCAATCATCAAAATTTTTAAATAAATGTCAACTCTTTGAAAATATTTTTTTAAATCTGAGTTGTAAACATATTGTAAAATTTTTCAGGAATTTCTGCCCTTGTCTAGCAGGCAGGAGAGCAAAGACATCTTCACAAGCTTCACAATTCCCCTCAGGAATCTGCTGCCTAAAGGGGAAGCCAGTCTTTCCACAATCAGGAGCCAGGGAAACAAGATTGCCTGGCAGGTAATACATTCCCAACATTTTTAGCTACTGTTATTTTAGGAAGACAATTCATCTAGGTCCTTCTCTGTACCTAAAATACTGTGTGGGGATGAACTCACAGAGAAAGATCAGGAAGAAAGGCCAGTCAGTTAAGTCCCCTGAACCAGGACTGGCAATCAGTGAGGTAGGTGCTCAGTGGTGGAGCAAATTGCTCTCAGGATTTAAGCTGCTCTTAAACTCCACCTGCTCCGTAATTCCGGTTGATAACATCGGGAGAAAGGGTGGGGGCTGCTGATTTTTTTATAGATGTTCCTCAATGAGGAGAAATAATGTTTCCTGCTACAGCTAGGAAACTCAGGAAAAGCATGGTGGTCTCGAGAACCTGGGTGGGGCTCCAGCCAAAATGAGCAGAAAAAGTCCTTTAGAGGTCAGGTCTCCAGCCACTGAGAGCCCTTAGGGACAGAGGGTCACAATCACATCGCTGCTTTTCTCCTACGCCTGGCTCTGTGGTGTGTATTACAGCCCATGCTTTTGACCCTACAATGAAATCCATTTTGGTAAAGAAAGAAATGAAAAGACACCCAGAATGTACATCTCTCCTGTGCATTTTTCACATGAAGGAATTAAGTCTGGCATTGCTTTTCTCCAGCATCCTCTATATTTGGTCAGTACAACATAGACTAAGGAGCCTTTCTTTTTTCTTTCCTTTTTTTTTTTTTTTTTTTTTTTTTTTTTTTTTTTTTGAGGATAGATCTCGCTATGTTGAGGAACCCAGGCTCATGTTGCCCCAGGTACCATGGACTCAAACAATCCCCAGCCTCAGCAACCCAGGTAGCTGAAATTACAGGTGCATGCCACCACACCCAGCTATTTTTTGAGACTAGGTCTCTGTATGTTGGCCAGGGCAGGTCTCGAACCCGAGGACTCAAGTGATTCCTGGTCTCAGTCTCCCTTTCTAGGCTGGGATTAAAGGCGTGCACTACTGGGCCCTGCAAAGAAACCTTTCTTATCAAGAATAATTACATTCTCAATGCCAGGGACTCACTAGTCCTACCTATATAAACTGAAGTCAAGTTTGTGTTTATTGAAAAGATCACTCCCAGAGTAAAATCTATCAGAGTGCTTCCAGGTTTGAATTCTCATTTTAACTGTCTAATAACCTCTTTGTCCATCAATGAGATTTTACTTCCAGTTAACAGCAATTGTCCTTTAAAGTTGGCATTACCAAACCAAAGTCAAAGAAAGAACAAATGGGGGGGGGGCCCTACGTTTATTTTGTGAGGTGACGCAGAACAACTAAGATTGTGTTGATAAGCCTACACCGAAACACTGATATTTTCATGTTTGTATTCTACTCCCACCCACATATTTATTTTTTATACCGCAGATTGAATAATCCTGCCAAAATGTAACTCAGATCCCTACCAGTCCTTGCTCACCATGCTTCAGTGGTTTCCTATTTTATGCAGAGTATGTCCTCACAGTGATTTTAGCCTCTACATGAGTGATATGGGCCAGTGAGGCCTCTCTGATCTCATCTGGCCCACTCACTGTTTCACTGTTTCAGCTTTAGCCCCCTGACTATTCTGTAAATACACGCACCTTTTCTCTCCTTGGGGCCTTTGTACTGGTAGCTCCTTCTGAATGAAATATTCATTGCCTAGATATTTGTTCAAGGTCACAGTAAGATGTTCCCAGATTTTTCTATTTAAAAATGCTACCTTTATCTTCAAGCCTTTGTTTTTAGCTTCCTAGAGAGAGGAATTATGTAGTGTTGCTGGAAATGTATATTGGTATGGTTATGAAGGAAAGAAGTATGGAGGTTCTTCAAAAATTAAAAATAGAACTACCATATGATTCAGCATTTCCATTTCTGGGTCTACATCCAAAATAAATGTAATCATGATTATGCAGAGATATCTACAGTCCTGTATTCACTGCAGCATTTTTCACCATGGCCAAGACAACATGGGAATAACTTAAGCACCATCTACTAATGAATGGATAAACCAAATCTCTCTGTCTCTCTCTCTCTCTCTGTCTCTGTCTCTCTCTCTCTGTCTCTCTCTCTCTCACACAAACACACACACACGAATATTATTCAGCTATAGAAAATAAGGAATCCCCACCATCTGGGAAAAAATGAACACCTTGAGGACATTGTATGAAATCAGTCACAAAGAGAAAGATACTCTATGATATTAATTACATGGAATCCTGAAAACAAAACAAAACAAAGCAAACAAAAAAACAACTTCATTGAGAATAAACTGGTGATTAATTGTCAGGGATCAGGAGAGGGTATGAAGGAGATGGGTGAAAGTTATTAAAGGTATATACTTTCAACTATAAGTTAAATAAATTCAAGGATGTAATGTATAGTACATCAAGAAAATATTGAGTAATTTGAGAAAAATAATAAAAATACATAATACTGTATTGCATATATAACAAGTTTCTAGGAGTTTAGATCTTGAAAGTTCTCATCAAAAAAGACACTATGTGAGGCGACAGAGGCATGAATTAATCATATTGTGGAAGTAATTTCACAAAGTGTACATATAAGGAATCATGATGCTATATGCTTAACTTACACAACATCACTGCATTTCAATGAAAGCTGGGTGGAACATTGCCACAAAAATAAAATTCTTGCCTTAGTCTTTTCTAATCTCATCTCCTTTTAGTTTTTCCTACAGCATTCATCAGCCTTGGATAAGATTTACTTATTATTTGCAACTTAAAGTATCTGGCACACATAATAGTTGCTCAATAATATATGTATGATGAGTACACTAATATTATTAGATGTAGCACTACTTACCAAATCCTGACTATTATTTACCCTGGTCACCTGTATGGTTTTCACCTCAAATGAACATTATTGTTACTTATTTTTGTCATTATTAGTCTGCAAAGAATCAGTAATGTGTTTAAAGGAAGAAATCAATGAGTTAATGAGGTTGATTAATTCATTTGAATAATTCACCTGGAAAAGCACTTAGAAATTTGAAGTGTTAATAAGAGCATTTTAATAGGGATTATTTTGAATATCCTTCTATCTGACCTTCATATAACCAAAGGTAGGACCCAGTTTTTGTGGAGCATAAAGACTATAGAATTGGGGGAGTTTTCTTTGAGAAAAATTGTTAAAAAATAGTGAAATAAAAAAAATAATAAAAGTCTTCTTTGAGAAAAACTTTTTAGAATTTTGCAGATTTTACAAAAACCTCTAACTCTGCCACATCTAATACCTCCTACTTTACAACTTGGGAAGGGTCCAAGTCAGTGAGGGAGTTTGAGTTGGCTCTCCATTAGATTCACAATAAATCTCTATTTGAGATTTACTGTAAAAACAAACAATAGACCGGAAAGAACTGGAAAATAATGGATTGGCTGAAAACAGAAGTGTAGCACCATATTTTTTTTTTCTTAAGAGGTGAAGTGTTATTAGAAGTCACATTTTAATTTTTTCTCCTTTTTATTTTTGGATATCCCAAATTTTTAATATTTACTCATTTTTTATTTATTTATTTTTTTTGCTATTTCTACATATTAGTTTTTCAAATCTGTGATTAACAGCTGGTTCTGAGGGAGTTGGCAGGGGATCCATTCAACGGGATATCAGGAGTACTCTGTGGGTCTGAAAGAGCCCTGCCCACCCTACCTGCCTGCCAGAGATAATGATCTTTTTGTTGAGGAATATGACTCCAACTGTGGTTTTTAATCACATCCCTGGATATTCACATATGCTCTTAATGAGAATTAATTTCCAAGTGGCTTAATTGATGAAAGAAAATGATTGAATCATGAATCCTTTGGGAAAATACTTATTACTGAAAACATTAAGAAGATTAAAAAATTATAGGCAATATTATACATGAAAATTAAAAAAAAAACTTTTACTAGAATTGTATTTTTAAAAATCTATTCTAAGTCTGAATTTTTTGTTAACTAATGGATATGGAAACTCATACACCATGTTTTTCACTGGTCTCGAACTTTTCCCCCAAAGGTCAGGAAACAATTCACCAGCTCTACTATTTAGTCTACTGTGGAGAAGTGATATTGCTGTTTCCAACCTCAATGATACAAACGATGAGTTCTTTTACTTTAAAAGGATAGCCAGAAACAGAAAAGTTCTTCAAAGCTACACGTCCTGGATTGGATATAATTTTTTCCATCTTACTAGGGTAAAGCAATGACATCAGTATTGTCCTATGATAGTCATAAATCATCAATTTCTATAATTCCTTAAAAATATATCATAGAGAATAAACATAAGGATGCAAATACACACCAAGCAGCATGCGTCTCTTTGTGTTACAGGCAAACAGAGTGGCTTTTCTTCATGATTTCTTCCAGTGAGTGAATTGTGTCTACTTACAAATGATCTTTCAAAGATTTTAAGACATTGTGATGGGTATGGAAGATCTAGGTTCCATTTCAACAATGATTTTGAAGAATAAAGACTTTTGTTGTGTGTGGGTTTCCTTGAAATGGTTTTGTATATAATCCACACTAAATACAAAGTGGTTTTGGAAAAGCATAAGTACTCAGGACTATGAACATGGCAGATTTTGCTTGCTGTCTGGTAGTTTCATTCTCTGCTTGCGCCTGAGTATACACAATGTTGTTTCTATGCTTCTTTTGAAATTACATTTGGTACTATAACTAGATGTGACTAGAAAGACTGGATGTTGCTTTCACAAAATGGTTCATAACTTGTTAAATATGCTCAATTCTGCACTCTTTTTCTGCTAGTTGGTGCTGAAAGTGTTGAAGCCACAAAGCATGACAGAAACAGATGGGAGAGGTCCTGGTTTCTGAACGAGAGAACGAAGGAGAGTTACCTTGTTCCTCAAAACACCACCCTGGGGAGTTATTTACGAAGAGTGAACTTGTTTCTCAAGATTCTTAATTTGGGGGACTTAGACAATAACACCAAACTAATTTAGCAGAAAGGCAAGTATATCTCAATCCACCCCTGAACTGAAAAATGATGTGCCCCATGACTGAAACCACCTGTATCTTTAATTCTGCCATTTCATACTTGCTTGAGTTCCTCTCCCCTTTGATCATGCCGGGCTGCACATATTTTCATTAAGACATTTCTTAGAGTCAAACCCAACCAACTGGGAGAAAATTTTTGCCCTCCAGACAAATGACAAGGGTCTCATAACAAAGATCCACAAAGAGCTCCTACAGCTCAACAAAAACAAAGCAAAAAACCCACTCAAAAATAGGGAGAAGAACACTAAAAAGACACTTCACCAAAGAGGAGATACAAATGGCTAATAGGCATATGAAAAAATGTTCCACATCATTAATAGTCAGGGAAATACAAATTAAAATCACACTGAGATACCATCTTACACCAGTAAGAATGGCCCATATAAATAAAACGGACAACAACAAATGTTGGCGCGGATGTGGAGAAAAAGGAACTCTCTTACACTGCTGGTGGGAGTGCAAACTGGTCCAGCCACTATGGAAGACTGTGTGGAGGACCCTCAAACAATTGAAAGTGGACTTACCATTTGACCCAGCAATCCCACTACTAGGAATCTACCCAGAGGACATGAAAATATTAATTCAAAAGGACACCTGTACGCGCATGTTCATTGCAGCTCTATTTACAATTGCCAAGATTTGGAAACAAACCAAATGCCCCAAAACAGATGATTGGCTAAAAAAAAATGTGGTACATATACACGATGGAATACTACGCATCCATCAAGGAGGACAAACACATGTCATTTGCAGCAACCTGGATGGAACTAGAAAGACTCATATTAGCAGAAATAAGTCAAAAAGAAAAAGAGAAGTACAGGGTGGTCTCACTTACATGAAGGATACAGGGAAAGACAAGCAAACAAATAAGAAAGAATGAAAACAACTAATGGGACTGAACCAGGGAGTGAGAGAGGAGGAGGGAGAAGAAGGCGGGGGAGGGAAGAGCACAAAAGACCAGGATGGTTAACAAATGTTAGTGAAGTGGGAAAGCCCCGGGGTACACAATAATGGGCAAATGTAATATAAATATACATATATATGCAAATTAAAAAATTAATTTAATTTAAAAAAAAGAAAAAGAAAGGGACAGGGTTATTAGGGAATGGAGAAAGATAAAGAGAGCCATCTGCACAGTGCCAGACAGGCAGGAGAGCTGCTTCTTCCCAGCATGGAAATTGTACTTATTCCTTTTTCTTCTTAATTAATTTATTTTTTTTATATATGTGTTTCACATCTTTGTATTCCCTGGGGATCACCTACCACCTTCCCTCCTTGACTACTCCCTCCCATCTCCACCCTTTCTAACCACCCCACATACTTTATGGAATTTTCATGTACATGTCTATGGCCTAAATTGTCAACCGGAATAAACTTTATAATAATATTTTTTTTTTTTAAAAAATTTCTTAGAGTCAAGTGCTTAAGAAGTGTTACCAAATAAGCTTATAATCATAGCACATGGCTATGACTTCTTTAAAGATTGAGCACTAGCCCAGTATCTGCAACCTTGACGATAATTAGGAAAGCTAGAGAATCAACTCAAGCATGACCCTGATGCATGAACTTACTTCCAAGTCATAAATGACACAAGACTAGGAGTCACCTCCCTTCAAGGTATGGATCCACGCTTAACCTGAGTGGTTAAGGGTATGATTTAGAATTGGATTCCACCAAGATGATATACTGAATGTGCATACTTTGAGGAGACTAGGATTTCATAGTTTGCTCAAAATCTAAAATAAAACCACTGTTTATATTTCTTGCGTTCATGTGCAGTGGAATCAGGTTGATTTGGTACTTTAGATTCGGAATGTTGTAGGTTGAATCAGACCCTTGCTATTCTGAACTCTAGACTAATACTGTGCTAGAAACCTTCAAGGTAAGAAAAAAAGGGTTCATGGGGTAATTTTCTGGCTGCATGACTTCTGAAATAGTGATTTGGTACCCAACTGGGACTCCCCTACACTGAGCTTCAAAGTATTTCTCATATAGTAAGCATTTTGCTGTCACCCCAGAGAGCAAACAAGGATCAGTGCGTTCTAAAGGTGATGGTGGAGGTCAGAAATGAGTCATGGATTCACTATATAAAATATCCATCAACCATGGGATATTGCAAGACACTACAGGAAAGAAACGGAATTCTTTGAGAAGACACAAAACTGTAGCAGTGATAGATATCATGTGATAATGGGCAAGAAGCCTCTCAAGCCAGCGCCAAAGGAAAAATAAATGTCACTTTCAAAATCCGGCTTTGGCCCCAGGTTCTTCCCACTCGCCAGTTGCAAGAGTCACAAAGCAGTTTAAACAACGAGACTTATTAACAATGGAAACAAAAATTCATCGATGCCAAAAGTGGCCAGTTATCCTACCCCATTCACTGCTTAGTTCAAAAGTCCCAACAAACACATGTCCAAGATGGTGCCCTTTTGCCCCTCCAAACCCGAGACAGGCACCCCACAAAGTGCAGTCTTCCAGCAGACACAAATTCCAAGTTTTAAGCTCCAAGTTTTCCAAGTCTTCCTTTTGCTTTTTCTCTCTCAAGCTTTCCTTGCTTCTCAGCTTCTCAAGGCTCTTTAAACTTTTCCAACAAATACTGATGCAAACTCAGCCTAACCAAATGCCTGGCTTTGTCCAGGTACCAGCTTTCCAGCAAAATAACTATTTTTTCCTTTTCTGTGCCATCTCTCACACCAGCACGATGCACCTTTCTTTTCCAGGCCCACCATTCAGCAGCATCTGGCTACCATGCTGCCAGCCTGGGTAGCTGCCCCTTTAGGCTTCTCCAGCCCAGACTCTACCTACCTGATGACACCGTGACTCCCGGTCACACCCTGCACACCATTTCCAGGCATCTAGCCACCTCAGACACTACCAGTCACTCTCACTTGGCTGCCGTAAGCAGCATCCAGTCACCCCCAGACTAATTACCACAGCTCTCCTGCCAGCCACTTTCCCTCCTTTCTCACTTCCTGTTCCTTCTCATGGGGTCTTTTTTGTCAGAGCCCCAGTGACCAGGGAAGTTATGGTGTAGTCCAATTTTCAACTATGCCACAAAGAGCAGGTCCCCCTTAAGTCATGTCACCCACTATCAGTAGCTACATTGAGTTCATGCTCTAAAGTTGAAATGGGACTTTTCTCCTCTGGGCAAACTAATTCATGATGAGATTGTTCATAAATGCTATTGACTTACCAGTTTATAGTGAAGAAAAATGTTGCTTACTAAATATATCGTTTTTTTTGCTGTAGGCATCTCAAAATGGGAGGCAATGGGATTGCCAACTTCTTTTGGTTTGATATGTTTTTTTAAAAAAGTCATTTTATTACTTCTGTCTTGAAAATTCCTCTAGTTTTTAGCAGGCCCACTTCTAGGAATCTACCCAAAATATACAGAAACTCTAATCCAAAATGACACTTGTACCCAGATGTTTACTGTAGCACTATTTACAATAGCCAGGATATGGAAGCAACCCAAATGCCCCCAAATAGAAGAATGGCACAGAAAGCTATGGTATATGTATACACAATGGAATACTATCACCAATCAGAAAAGACAAATTTATGTCATTTTCAGCAATATAGATGAAGCTAGAAGGAATAATGCTAGCAAAAATAAGCCAGAAAGAAAAAGAGAAATACTGGATGGTCTCACTTATATGAGGCACAGAGGGAAAACAATCTAACAGACAAGAAAAAATTTAAACTAATTTTTAGCAAAACTGAAGCAAAGAGCATGAAAGGGGGAGAGAGGAAAATCAGGGGTGGAAGGGGCACAATAGACTAAGACAATAATTCATAGGTGATAAGGTGGTGGGAGAACTCCGGGGTAGATAACGATGTAAAACAAAATAAATAATATAATAAACAAAAGTATTTAAAAAACTAAAAAAAAAAAGAAAATTCCTCTAGTTTTTAATGCCATGATATATCTTAAGTATTTAGATATAATCATCCATTTGTGCTAGCTCACTTATTTTCTGGATGGAATCTGACATTTGACTATGTATACTTCTGTCTTTCTTTTTTGTAGAATCTATTCTGTTTAATCTCACTCCCAATGTTTGATTATTTATCATTTATGCTGTTTTTCTTTTTTTTTAAAAAAAGGACTTATGATGTTTTTGAATGAGGAGTCCAAAATGATGCACGGAGCTCGAAGTACACTGTAAGCAAGGCGATCTGTAGTCGACAGTCTTTCAAAACCACAAAGATTTCTCCAGTTGGCTATAGATGGTCATGACTGAACCCTCCAATTCAGCATTTATTACTAGGGAATCTAATAATTTTCATTCCTGGCCTGAGAAATACTTGGTAATGCATTCATTGTATCATCACAGAATAAGTATGTAAATAAAACTTCATCCTATATAAAATGAATACCACTTGTAAAAAAATCATAATATGAAATGTGTTTTTGCTTGAACAGAAAATAAAGCTTCCCCTAACCACACTAAGTTACTAAGAAAATCTTTAAAAAAAAATTAAATGCCAAAAAGCAACTACTTCAAACCACATCTATGCTTATTCTGTTCTTGGCTTCTGGCTAAACAGCTGTCCTGTAAACTTGCAATGTAATTATGAGCTTGAATACCATGTTTGCCACTAATCCCACTAGCATACTTGGTTCCTCAGGTCACATGGAAATAATCTCCTGGGGCTCCATGGACACTGGCTTTTTGTCCTCCCATGAGCTAAATCCACAACACTGAGATGAACCGATAGGGATGACGTGCCCTGGGGGAAATGAAAGAACTGCCCCAAGGCCTTTCTCTTCCATGCCTGCACACAGTCCCACATTGATGTTAAAACCCTTCAGACCCACTGCTCCATGCAGTCGACACAGTGGTCAGGTGGGAGACAGGATCCTTACCCACATGGGCAGAAGGACACTTGAAGGCTCGCAAGGTGGGTTAGTAGTTTTGCTCAGAATTTTACTTATTTACGTGACTGGATTATGGTTCAAACCAATATCTCCTGATATGTGGACTAAATATTTAAATGGAGGATTGAACAACTAGGTAAGTTTCAATTTTATAAAGTCTGAAGCAAGGACAAGTCCGAATTTTAGAATCCCTGGTTACAGTGCATTTAAAGATATTCCTACCCATCTTGAGCACAATTTTCAAAATCTTTTCATAGAACATGACATTTTGGAAAATTAAATGATGCTTTTACATATCTCTAAACAACTGTAAAACAAAAACATGAAAAGGATTATAGTGGGGCCCTCCATTTCTGTACCTGTATTAATCATCCTCATCATTTGTAACGCCTTAAGTGTTTTGGTAAATGCTAATAATATTTTGGGGTAGGGAGACACATAGCAAACAACCATGAGATTAAACTTATCTATATATATTACAGATGTAAGGCAATGGAGTTCCTATTTCATAATTTAAGAAGCATTTGGAAAAATAGATTTTTTTATATTGAAATGTATAAAGGAACAAATTTCTATTTTTCTTTTTTTTTTGAGACTAGGTCTCACTATTTTTGCCTGTGGAACCGCAGGCTCACGTTGCCCAGGGTATCACAATCAAACAATGCCCAGCCTCAGCTTCCCAGGTAGCTGGGATTACAGGCATGTACCACCATGCCCAGCTATATTATTTTGGAACTAGGTCTTGCTAAGTGCCCCCAGCGGGACTCGAACCGCGATCCCTGCCCCCAGCAGCGGCTTCCTAGGTTGTCACTTAACAGGCATGCACCACCATGCCCGGCCCAGAATGTATTTTTTTATAATAGAGAGGAACTTATCTGGAGTTATAGTGTTGGGTTAGCAATGGGTGGACCTGAATTTGAATTGTTCCTCTGGCACTAATTATTTGTGACTTTGGCAAACTTATTGACTTCTCCGGGACTTAGTAATTTTATTAATAAAAGAAAGAAATTAATCATAACATTTTCTTAATATTACATCATCATCACAATGATAATTAGATTAACCAGCCATTTTCAAATACTGGTCTTCATGTCATTCTGGAAAGGCCTTTAAAAACACAGATTTGAAAAATTTGATGATTTTATGATAACATGGATGTAATTAGAAGAAATCATATTAGCAGAAACAAGTCAAAAAGAAAAAGCAGAAACCAAATGGTTTCACTAATATATGGGATATAGGGGAAAAAACTAAACAAAAGCCATGAGGAAAAGTCAAAACAAACTACCAAACTGAAGCACATAACTTGGGGCGGAGGGGGAGGGGGGCGGGGGGGGG